>JAGVSP010000400.1:0-145148 GCA_022494985.1 Micrasema minimum | reverse complement strand
AACATCAACAAAAAAAGTAGTTTTAATTTTTGCCCGCCCAATATTCCCTTTTCTATGTTAGTGGGGTTTGTTCCCACATTTCATTCTTAAATCCATTAGATTAAAAGAAAAATAAAAGCATTTTTTCCAAAAAATCCCATATTTGGGGTGGGGTAAGGGAAATAATTTAAATTAAAATGGGGGACATTAAAAAAAGGGGATTTTTTAATTTTTCCGATGAAAAAAAAATTTTTTAAAACAATTTTGGAGCACAACAAAAACCCCAAAAAAAGAAATGGGTATATTAAACAAAAAAAGGTCTAGACGGGATTTTCTCTCAAAAAAAAATTTCCGTTTAAAACTAGATAATTTTTTAGTCGAATCGGGCACTACCAGACCCAAGGCAGATTCTGAGTTTTTGGAGTGGGGCCCTTAAAGTTTTTAGTTGGGCGGGGGTTTTTTTGAAAACGATTGGGCAACCAAGAAACCGGGGTTCTTATGTCGTCCGGCAAAGGGTTCCCGGGGGCTAGGTTTAGTTGCCCCCCGGGGGTTAATTGGGCCTCCAGCCAACTGCTTCCTTTTTTTACTAAGACCATTTTCTCGGCGCCGGTCGTCCACTGTTGACAATTGTGGGCATTTTGCGTAGACATCGTGGACATGCTTGGGGGATCGGGATGGCGGCCGATCGTTTGGGCCGGGGGCATTTGTGGTTTCCAATGTACTAGGAAGCGGATAGTTTTGATGATGTAGGTTATTTTATTACTGGGATAACGTCCTCTGAAGATTGCTCAGTGCGTTCAAAATAGTTACATGATTTCCCATTTAGTGTTACATTACTCGTACATGTATGTGCAGTTAGAGCATTTGTTCTTGTATGTAATTTCTGCAGTAAGCTTTGATTGTATTGTCTTTTTCAAGGAATGTCTCATGTTTTGTGGGAAGTCGGTTATTGGTAACAAGATTTAATATTATGTCTATGTCACGACAAAACGTGTGTTAGGGGGAGGCTAACGATGTTGTGAACTTTTTTATCTAGTGAAATTAGCTACTGCATGGAATACAAGAATACTATATAGAGCAGTAATACATAGACATAACAGATGAAATACGAGTACATAAAATTATTATTAGACTCATATTTTTACTTATCACTATAGTGCAACCATGAATAAATACATAGAATAAATTCCGAATACCTGTAAGCTCTTAGAAATATTCCTTCCTCTTCAATAAACTTTAAATATTAAAAATGGTGTTGAACAAAGGGTTGCGGTAAATAATTACGAACAAATAAAGAACTTTTAGAGATAAATAACCGCTTTTAGTTACCTGCTTGTTGAGCTTTGAGAATAAAAGTCTGAGAAGAAGAGGGTGGTTTGACTTCATAACCAACGCTGAAGTTAAGGAACGGACGCAGCAACCTCCAATAACTGAGTCGTGAAGATGCGGCGATGGATCTAGCTTGGGCATGTACTCCGGATGCCTCGGGAGAGCCTAAACCCGAGCTGCCTCTTCTTTACGCCTGCAGGATCCCACCGTCCTGGCAGACCGTCGATGACCATCCTACGGATGTATTCGGCGGAGCTGATGGATATGGGGCCTGCCGTGGGAGGAGGCGAGAGAGAGCTGGAGTCTCCTGGAGGGATCTAGTGATGTCCACATGCTCGACATAGGAGCGAACGTGGCGAAAGAAGAAGAAGTTACCTGATTTTTAAAAATATATTAGAATTTATTAGGGTGAATTAATAGTCGTCACAATAATTATTATCAATAAAATCGTTTGAGTAAGTAAGAAATCAAGCTTTTCACGCTTCAATAATATTGTTTTGAAGTAATAACTCATGAGCCTATTGATATGTATATTTTCTGTGAACACACCCACACACAATATTCACGGATAATCATTTTATATTCCTTTCGCTTTCTGTGATCAATTCTTGAAAATGAGGATCCGTGTATTTATAATGCTTTACTAGAAATTACTGAGAAAAACTTCATTCATTCTACTCAATTCTTCTTAATTCATTCTTCGATTTCTTCAATTCAAAAGTATCATCATTTGTGATAGAATCAAATTGTCTTATACAGTAATATTCAGGTACTGGCAAAACGTTTTCTTTGTTATTATCCGAGATTTAAAACTTGAGTCTTGACATCACCAATGTACAATATTTAAAAATAAATTCGAAAATGAGCATAATAATCCGTAGTTACTGGATTAATTCAAAACTATTTCTTGACCCACAAAACGAAATCCATAAATACACGTTAGTGTTTTGTTTTCCCAGTATTTATACACACATCTACGTAAAATATTGTAACAAGGTCATTTGGTTTTTAAGGGTGGGAAAAACCCGCCCCTCGTGACGTCACGGCGGCGTTACTACGTCAGTTCCAAAATGGCCACAAACAGTACCAACTTTATTATTACCCTCGTAACTATCACCTTTACGTGTTGCCCTGTAATAGGGTACCTACTCTAACTATTCAAATAAAAGTTTTTAAGGGGTTTAGTTTGGAAAATTATCTAGCCAAAGTGGCGCTTACGTCGAAGGACTCCATTTGAAATTATGTTCAAATTGTACCTACAGTTTCTTGTTCAGAAAACTGTACAGTCTAAGACAAGCTGAATATGTATATTTTTTAAGCATGATCGTAAGTTAATATCGTACGTATATTTGCTCACAGGAAATTGTTAATGTCATTTGTTTATTAAGTTTTTAAACGAGTACAATATATCAATATCTACCTAATAATTACCTACACTAATAAAGATGATTGCCAAAAAAAATACATAACAATCTTCTCAACAGATGACACCAGCATAGAAAATTTCGGTAATGCGGAACGACGAAGACGAGTTTAATATGTTCCAAAATTTTTCATATATGGTTATCAGATGATGGGCGGAACGGGAAATGTTGTAGTACATCAATTGGCCACTTAACCCAGTCAATGACAGGTCATAAGCCCTGTAAACGCCTAGATAACCCACATTCGTTTCCAGAGTTTCTTTGTCTCTGTTGGGATATCAATAATATGTATTCATGTTGCGATATAATAATGTAACTTCTTTTATTTTGACTTTGGTATAATATTAGTAGCTAGTACAATGCAAAAAAAATATTAATTCACATAAAAATTTCCATTAATTTCTTCTTTTGTTTTCTTTTTATTGTGTTCATAGAATCTAAGGGAAGTACCAGTTGTCGGTGCCTGCATAAAATATCATCAATTTGTTGGTAAAACATAATATCGAAGTCAATAAAATTCAATTTAAGAGTTAGTGATTAACAATGACTTAGTTAAAAAATAAACCATTGAAACCATAGATCAAATCATGACATATTTTTCGGTTTTATTATTTAGATAATAGTAAAAAAATTTACGCAATATTCAATTTCAAATGATAATTCATGCAAAATACTGCGCTAATCTCAAAACTAACATTTTTTACTATTAAGCTGACGATTTGTGCTTTGGTCATTATTAGGTATTTTAATAGATACCTTAAACTTTAAACTGATGATTTTAAAAATCAATCGGTTTCAGAAACGAATCCGTACACAAAAGTGATATTTTGTAATAGAAATGGAAATAAAATGTAAAAAAACAATCGTAAAAAATTAAAAAAAAAAAAAATTACTTTAAATTAGAAAATACCTACGAAAAATGTCATCAGTTGACTTAGTTCATATTCAAGCTAGTTTATCCACATTAAAAACCAACAAGTTTATACTACCTGTAGATTGAAACATGGTTCTATATTCGGTCATAAGCAAACATTATGTATTAGTCTACCATCTTTTGTCAGACTTGAAGCTTCCCGAGCATTGCAATGGCGGAGAAAATCAATACGGTTAACCTTGCGAAATATTTTGGGGGACTACAAGTTCGTTGGAGCATACATATAATATATACATATACCTAGGAGATACAAACTACAAAGACATAAATGAAAGCATAAATTTGATTTAAATCTCAGAATAATTGTTTTAATTAAAAATATTTTCTTTTCTTTTTTTTTTGCTTTTCTTCTAACCTTTTTGTACATCCCCCAATATTATTTTCAAACCTTCTATTCTTCCTCATCCCCCTTTTCCCATCATTTCTTATAATTTTAGGCACGTCCAGTTCTACAAGTTTTTACAAGTCCAGTTCCCTGTGCACCATTAGATGAGATAAGGGTAAAAAAAAGATATAATTCTAATGTATTAAAATGAAATATAAGGAATTGCGCACCTCGTTTTTCATAGTACTTCCGTCAATTTTTATAATGCCTCAAAATAGAATGATAAAAGGTCGTGAAGAAGTTCTGTGTCCATTCGAATAAATCTAGAAGATGCATTTCTCCAACCCTTGTTATTTATCGCGTCCACCCTCGTTAGGGATGCTCAAATTTGAAGAGATAAAGGAGTATGGATATTAACCGTGGCTCTTTCCAACCGACTTCTTACTAGGAATGCTAGGCTATCAGTCATTATGGAGGAGGAGGGACGTCCATTTGGGTGTTCACTTCTTTCAGTCGATTGGTGGTCGCATACATAACTCAGAAATTCTGATGGATGTAGGTCTGTTCGTACCTGATAACTATCTTCGACAAAGACAGCATCGATTGTTTTACCTACAACGATGCAGAACCAACCTGCCAATGGTTATGCCTGTTGGTAGAGCAATCTCGCTACTTAATCGCATCACCTCGGATGTCGACATTTTACGACAGTGGGTCTTCCGTTAGGAAAGCACTTTCTAACTTGTAATTTTTATTTCTATACTTTGTTATATCATTAAACTAACATAACTATATATTGTCATGTGTGATTTATTATTGCATTTAGAATGAATTGGATTTTTTCTGTAATGTTCTAAATAACTGAAATAAAATAAAAATGAAAATGAAAATATACGTATTATGTACAATCTCTTCCTAATTTGTACGTGATCGTACGTATGTGCCATAGGAATGCGTGGCGCTTGTGCTCTTAGTATGTGTAAGATTTAAAAACGTTTTGCGATGTGCCATGTGTATTAATATGGCCCCGGAACACAAGACACAAAATACTTCATCACAGTGGCATTTTTTTGAGTAAAGTTCCATACAAGCTATCTGAGACTTGATTCAAACAAATACGGTGAAGATATACCATCGTGAACACCTGTACAAACAGTTGAAGACTTGACGAAAGAACCATGCGAAGTCAATAAAATACCGTCGGTTTTGACATGTTCTAAGTTATTATTTTTTACAAATTCACCAAAAACTGATTGTGCATGTTTTTTCCATCCAGTTTTCAGCTCTTCCATAGCGCACTTCATCGCCAAAAATGAAAAAAGCCCCTAACTGGGACATAATTCGTGGGGGGAGGGTTGATAGCAAAAGAGAAACATTTAAAAATTGGTAATAAATATCTAAATATTAAATAATAACGACGACAGGTCAAAATAAAATATTGATTTGAGTGTTTTCTCTCATAATATTATCATTTTTAACAAAATCACTCGAAAACGAGTGGAGGTTACTTAAAAAAATTCTCCCTGCATCAGTGCAGCGCCCCCTATCCACCAATAAGGGAAAAGTAAGGAAGAAGAAACCTTAATTTTAATAACGCATATAAACATAAGACATGAATAATTTGATTTGTTTTTTTTAGCAATCTTACTTTTAGCTGGAATTCCTACATATTTTTGGCATATTCTCATTTATTCAAAATTTTATGGACCAAAATAAAAACCGGAACAAATTGCCGGACGGAACGCCGGGACCAATATGTAAAACCAGGACAATCCAGGGCAAACCGGGACGTATGGTAAGCCTATCTATAATGATCTCAGTAAACTCTGTGAAAACAGAGTTAAATTTTAATACAATCAATTTCGTAAATTTTCACTGTCTTTTTAGTTTATTTCGATCGTCATACGTTTGTCCGCCTCGTGGTGTAATGGTTAGCGCGTTGGACTACCATGCATGAGATCGCGGGTTTGATTCCCGATGGGGTCCATATGAAATATTTATATGTAAATGTAGTATTTCATATAAAACTACTTCATGGACTGGAGCTGAAGAGTAAGACTAATGATATTATCTTCATATAAAAAATAACAATATTCACTGCCTTATGCACCAGTGGGTGCGAATAAAGTAGTGATATACATTTTTCATAGTTTATAGGTGCATTTTTTAAATGTTAACTAGAGGCGGATAACATAATATAGATATTATTAATTTACATTAAATAATAGACAAAGCATAATAATAATGTGCGTCAAATATTCATCGCGCATACAAAAATTTATGGACTACCTGTAAAGAAGAAACAATAATAATTTGCCCGTTTGCTGCAACAACGTCATAATTCATTAGAGACATTTTTTAGTTACAGCTACAAAAATTTAGTCCAATGCAAGAGATTCGTATTGTAATGCAGCATGCAATTCATTAAAAGCAGAATTTACATTACAATAGCACTAGCATGAAATTATTAGTTCTCACACTCTGAAACTGTGAAAAACTTAGTATCAGTAATGGTAAAACGAGCGTTTTAACATTTTTATGCATTTAAAGCTTTATTGCTGCATATTTCGAATAATGGACTCAAACTTTAAAATAATCCCTATCCGGAAAGGGGCATAATTATTTTCATATGCGTCGTTGCAGCAAATGTTCTATGTGTTTATATTATGAACAAAGACCGCAGTAGGTGAAGAATTTGATGAAATGTCTTACCTTTTCAACGTTGTGTGCTTGTTCCCGTTGGTGAGGAGCTTCAACTTGGGCTTCTCCTGTCCCGTGGGAGTGATGGAGGAGCCAGTGACGTCACTCCCGGCGAAAGAGCTGACGCTGCTCTCCTTGGAAATGATGGAACTCTTTGTGGGCCCTACGGGCCGCACCCCTTCGGCCAGCTCGAGCTGCAGCCGCCCCTTCTCCGAGGGGGGCTTCTCATCAACCGGCAGCATGTAAGACAACATTTCACACTTCACGCCTCAAATGCCAAACGAAATAGAGCTAAATACTTCCAACTGCGCATTAAGATATGGTTGACATTCAAATCCAGTACAATGTGGCTTAATCGTCTCATTATTCTGTTAACCGTACCCCTGTCTTTATCCCCCTACTACAATTCAAAACGTACAAAAGAAACCACTCGTTTTTCTAGTCTTAAGATACTTATGTCTTTGTTAGTAAAAACGTAAAAAGGTCAAGGCTTTTTCTTCAATGAGGTCAACGAGGTTAATAAAACATTTACTATAAACTATGAATTCTTAAACACAACATCTGAGTCGGGATTCAGATGAAAAGGCATGCGGACGTTTCGAGGTTCGTGGATGTATTTACACGGAAGGGTTAAAGTCTACAAAGAACACTAGTTCACATCACATGTATTGTAATAACTTCATATTCAAAGGTTTCGTGGTCGTCACCAAAATTCGGAATTGGTCGAGTCGCATCGGATTTGTATACAAAGGTTTAAACTTTCCGAAAACACTATAATTTGTCAAACGAAATCACTGGCCAATGTTTTTCTTTGCGTACACGTATCTGCATCTGCAAAGGCGAAATAATGTAATTAAGATTTTGTCAGCGAAAGGCTAGAATAATAACTGAATAAGAAGGTATCAAACTAAAAGTAAAAACAATAATTAAAAACAGCGCTTTTTCTAGTAAATCAGATACTCAGATACTCAGATATTCAGATACAAAGTAACACATTTATTCAGACATATGAATGAAAAATAAAAGACAAACATTTGGATGGAACGCAACACAGAAACGTGGATAAAATAAAAGGTAGATATATAAGACTATCGACATAATATATGGTACATAAGTAATGAATAATTCATTTGATATTCTTCTAAAATGAAGTATACATTGATGATTGTTGATTGATTGCAACACAAAGACGAAGTCATAATAGATATAATATTTTGAAGTGCAAGTAAAAAGTTTTCTTTCAATTATGTCGCATAGCAGGGATCACCAATAAGTGTCTCTTAAATATTATACGCGTTATATGTAAATGCGATATTATATTTTACCAACCATGGTTGAGTCCAGCACAGGCGATTCCATTAGTTGTTGACAGCATAACTAAGAGTTGAGTGCGATGTTGGTTGATCACCGAATAATATTTTGATTTATATTTTTATTGACATTACTTGGCGGAATTCCTTGATTAAATTATTTGAGTCTAGCCCTTAGTCTAACTCACTAATATAATCCCTATAATTAAACCTAAACCTCCATTTCTCCATTACCTTACATTACGATTCTGCCATTTCAACATATTTTTTTTTTTTTGGTCTCATTTTATCTCATACTGTCTCTCTCTTACTCAAGTATAAATTTGGTGTTTCTATAATTCTTTTGAAAACTTATTTATGCCTTGTGCAATATAATAAAACTTATCCCTCCATTTCTCCATTACCTTCTTTGTTAAAATACTGTAACATAATATGTTTTTTGTATTTCGTCTCATCTCTCATATTATCCTTTTCCAACTCATGTGTTTATTGTCAAAATTTATTTTATAAAAATTGTTATTTATACTATTGGCTTGTACAACGTGTTACCCAGTCTGAAGATGCCCGTAACAGGGTGAAAGCGCTAACTGGTCAAACAAATATAAGTGGAAGTGTACCAAGTATTTTTATTTAACTTTTAATAGTTATATTTAAATAATTTAACCGTGGAATTCCAATAAAAAATGTAAATAAAAAAAGAATGCTATTTTATTTATTTTATTGAGCATCAACGCCCATAGGGCTTTTACATGCAATGAAAATACAAACATCATAAGTATAGTAAATAAAAGCTTCGATTGGCATAAAAATAATAACAGATTATTGTATTATAATAGAGTCTCAAATACAGTTTAAAGAATAGACTAGCATAATATATTTTAGATACATTGTATGTCACAATCAAAAACAAAAAGGTTCTAGTAGGAGGTAGGCGATGTTAAAACTCCTTGTCGCAGTCAAAGATATTGGTGTTGGGTGATATTCAACACTCCAAGCTGATTGCAGGTGAAACGCAGTCGCAAGCAATATTGGTTAAAGATGCATCAATTCAGGTCACAAGATGAGAGCCAGTTAAAGGAATGCTCCGTTGGACAGGGTACATTATTGTTCACATGAACCATGTCTGTCGGGAGTACCCCTCGAACCGAAGTGTTATGCAGATGGTCGCCGCCCAAACCCAGATACAGATAGCAGAGAAAACGCAGTCAAAGATGTTGGTGTTGGGTGATATTCAACACTCCAAGCTGATTGCAGGTGAAACGCAGTCGCAAGCAATATTGGTTAAAGATGCATCAATTCAGGTCACAAGATGAGAGCCAGTTAAAGGAATGCTCCGTTGGACAGGGTACATTATTGTTCACATGAACCATGTCTGTCGGGAGTACCCCTCGAACCGAAGTGTTATGCAGATGGTCGCCGCCCCAACCCCAGATACAGATAGCAGAGAAAACGCAGTCAAAGATGTTGGTGTTGGGTGATATTCAACACTCCAAGCTGATTGCAGGTAAAACGCGCAGTCGCAAGCAATATTGGTTAAAGATGCATCAATTCAGGTCACAAGATGAGAGCCAGTTAAAGGAATGCTCCGTTGGACAGGGTACATTATTGTTCACATGAACCATGTCTGTCGGGAGTACCCCTCGAACCGAAGTGTTATGCAGATGGTCGCCGCCCAAACCCAGATACAGATAGCAGAGAAAACGCAGTCAAAGATGTTGGTGTTGGGTGATATTCAAAACTCCAAGCTGATTGCAGGTGAAATGCAGTCGCAAGCAATATTGGTTAAAGGTGCAGCAATCAGGTCACAAGATGAGAGCCGGTTTAAGGATTTATCCGTTGGACAGGGTACATTATTCTTCACATGAACCATGTCTGTCGGGAGTACCCCTCAAACCGAAGTGTTACGCAGATGGTCGCCGCCCAAACCCAGATACAGATAGCAGAGAAAACGCAGTCAAAGATGTTGGTGTTGGGTGATATTCAAAACTCCAAGCTGATTGCAGGTGAAATGCAGTCGCAAGCAATATTGGTTAAAGGTGCAGCATTCAGGTCACAAGTTGAGAGCCAGTTTAAGGAATGCTCCGTTGGACAGGGTACATTATTGTTCACATGAACCATGTCTTTCGGGAGTACCCCTCGAACCGAAGTGTTATGAAGATGGTCGCCGCCCAAACCCAGATACAGATAGCAGAGAAAGCCCAGTCAAAAATGTTGGTGTTGGGTGATATTCAAAACTCCAAGCTGATTGCAGGTGAAATGCAGTCGCAAGCAATATTGGTTAAAGGTGCAGCATTCAGGTCACAAGTTGAGAGCCAGTTTAAGGAATGCTCCGTTGGACAGGGTACATTATTGTTCACATGAACCATGTCTTTCGGGAGTACCCCTCGAACCGAAGTGTTATGAAGATGGTCGCCGCCCAAACCCAGATACAGATAGCAGAGAAAGCCCAGTCAAAAATGTTGGTGTTGGGTGATATTCAAAACTCCAAGCTGATTACAGGTGAAATGCAGTCGCAAGCAATATTGGTTAAAGATGCAGCAATTCAGGTCACAAGATGAGAGCCGGTTTAAGGATTTTTCCGTTGGACAGGGTACATTATTGTTCACATGAACCATGTCTGTCGGGAGTACCCCTCGAACCGAAGTGTTACGCAGATGGTCGCCGCCCAAACCCAGATACAGATAGCAGAGAAAACGCAGTCAAAGATGTTGGTGTTGGGTGATATGGGTGACCGAAGTGTTATGCAGATGGTCACCGCCCTTGATTTAGGAAACACCAAACCCAGATATAAAGCAAATTACCTTCACCAACAGCCTAAAGCACATGCCTAGAGCATGCGATACCACGTGACCGCGGCAGCTTCTCCACACAATTCTCTCCTTGATTGTCTACATGGAATGTAGCACTACAGCAATGATATTTTCACATTTTTTTATATAAAAGAAATCTGTGCAATATTTTTGTATTTGCACATATTTAACGATTGTATGGAGAAACGGCCGCGGATCACGTGTCAGTGCATCTTCTTAAGAATACTATACATTTTATAACATAACAATTTAGAACCACCTCTTTAGAAGACGATACTTATTATATTACATTTTTTATCGGGATTTTTTTTTTCAAATTTATTAGTTTTAAGCACTTCCTACTGTAAATTAAAAATAAAATAAAGTTAATACTGAGTGTCCGCCTCGTGATCTAGTGATTAGTGCGTTGAGGTACTACGCATTTTCGCGGGTTCGATTCCCGACGGGGTCTATATGAAATAGATATCTTAATGTGCAGCACATTTAAAAATATTTAATATTTGACACTTTGGACTAGCATTGAAGCGTATGACTGATCATATAGCCTTCATGTAATAAATGATCAAGATACATTGCAATTGGTGTAATAATTCGATGCCCTGTGCACTATCAGGTGCGAATAAGGGAAAAACAATATTAATATCGATGTGGTCTCAAAATAGCGTCGTACGACAATAGTTTATAATTATTTGTTAATCAGTCTTAGCAAATACAGCTAGCCTACTTGGTTGTTTAGCATTTGTAATTATTTTTTTATTAAATATACCTCAATAAATGTTACCATTTCAATTATTACCATAAGAAATTTTATATAAATTAGAGTATTCTTCATGACGAACTAAAAAAAGAAATATTATATATTTTTATGGGCATCCCAGAATAATGACATAATATTATTACTAATTATTACTATACTTATAATGCAATCAATTTGTCAACTTATATAATTCCAATAGATTTTGTATTTAATATCACAAGGTGTTTTTAGAAACGCGTCTTTAAAGGAATTTCAATCCTGAATAAAAATATATTTACAACATTATGAGTGTGTTCAAATACTTGTACACAGACCTGTCATTGGCTCATAAGCCCTATAAACGCGCGAAATTGAAAAAAATCCACTCCATCACTGTAGAGATATTTAAAAAAATATGTATTTGTTTTGATCTTGATATTTTTGTGAGTTGCCAAAATTCGTAGTTGACTTGATGTATTTATTTATATGCCATCAGATACACATACATAGGTGTGAGATATGTGTGTGAAAGAGACTGTGTGTGAGGGCGACAGAAGATGTACGAACGTGTGCGTGTATAGAGTATGTCTGCTGTGTGCCTGCATTCCGAGTTAGAGCTCTGAGGAGCGTAGACAGTCAAACAGATAATACAATAAAACCCGTCATAATGGTCACAGTCGTGTATTACTTAAAGCCCCATCCCAATACATCACAATAGGTACATATTATGAATATTTTTATATTTATATGTCTCGACCCCATGTTATAATATATTATGTTAGATAGCTGTGAATGTGTGTTAAGTCTGGATATAAAATTTAAATAATTTTGGTTTTCGTATTATACAAGAAAATGAAGTCTTTAAATCACATAAAATTGAAATTGTACAAATAAAAAGGTAAATATTGTATTTACCGACACTCTCGAGTAAATGAACCGCTCCGGATCATGCAGTCGTTGCTCAAGACAAATAACAAGCGTGCTATGCATTATTTGTTGGGTTTATGGTGAAAATACAAGTGATGCGCTGCGCTGGTAGGAAGAGAAGTGATGATTAGCAGGAAAAGAAATACTCCATCTGAAAAGGGTACATGAGTAATCAACATGACCCCAATCCATCTGGAGTATTCCTCTAACTGCGGAGGGTTAGTTGCCAAAGCAAAAAATTACGAATAGCTGTTAAAAATACGCACAATTTAGTTCATGTTAGTTGAAGTTTAAAGTATATCAGAAACATGAGTTAGTTGAAATTGCGCACAATTATTAAGTAGTGTGTTATTTTACAAATATGGGTTATTTTAAAAGTGCGCACAATTAGCTTAAGTTAAAAACATGGTTTAGTTAAAAGTGCGCGCAGTTATCTTAGGTTACAAACATGAGTTAGTTGAATAATATTGTAACCATACAAACATAAGTTGGTTAAAAGTGAGCACAATTTCATTAAATTAGAAACACTGGCTAGTTAAAAGTTTACCACCTTTATGATGTATTTAAAGGGAGTGGTGCGTACGCTGAACGCCTGATGGAGGTGGCTCCATAGTGACAGGACATAATGACATGAACACTGCCAATATGAAGTGCTCCTCCATCAGATATATGCTTCAAAATTATCTCGAGACTTCATTGATGAATCGGCATTCTAATACTTGTCGCGTCGCGTCGATGACTAAACCCCTAAACTGTGCACCCAAAACCTTACAATATGATAACATCATACAGTTATGTCTTGATTCAATTACTGTAAAAAATTGAAAACATTTTATTAGTAGAGGAAAAGCGTAGTTATTATATTAGTGGGTTATGGCCATGTTACAAGAACGTGATAAGGAGGTGTTGAGTGCACGATGAGGTGGTTGTTTTAGATCAAAGGAATGCTCTGAAATTATGCATTAGTATTTCCAATGTATACATGACCACAGCTAGCACATATTCCCCAATAATGTATGGTTTAGAACGAATAAAATACCACCCGCTAGTCTAAAACATACATTGGTTTTAGTGTTCTGCTCATGAAAAGTGACCATTTTAAACTATACATTACTGGGTTGATTTACCGAATGCAATCAATATAAAGTAATATTCTTACAGTGCCGAATATTTTTTAAATTCTAAAATAAAGACTAGGTTTTATGCTGTGCTCATGTATACATAATATATTAAAATAAGGGGAAATGAAAGAATCAAATATCGCTCTTAAGAATAGTCGAGTAGGTACAGCAAGCTGTTATGGTGTGTGAATGAAGGGATAGGAATACGCCCGGAATTACAGGGTCCACTAATAACTTTACATGGCCTCCCTGCAATCCGGGAGTATCCCTAAAGCCTTATGCAGTTCCAGCAATTCTCATCAAGAGTCGCAATTATGCACTTCTAAAATTATACATAATATACAATAAACCTACATAATTAAGGTCCATAATCAAACTAAGGAAATTTGGATGATAACAAGTATTTAACGCATGTAAATTGGATTATACATTTTGCTAAAACATTTTAAACAATAATTCGTATTCACCATTAAAAGTACAAGGTCGAGAAAAAGACCGTTCAAAAACAATTACATAGCATTTTTTATTTTCTTCAATCTCCGCTAGGTTTTTCCAGTTTAGACAAATTCTGTTGACTTGTTTCAGCTCTAAGAAGTTTTGCAGTAGAAAGGAACGCTCCGGAAGTACAGGGTCCATTGATTTAATACAGTGGTACCTGTAGGTTAGGAGTATCCCTAACTACTAATGGCCATGAAACTGTAGCGAAGATTCATATTCCATTTGTTGTATTCTGTATGCAGATAAGTAATTTCTCTGAAAAGGAATGTATTATAAATAATATAATAACTTACAAATACTCCAAATCGAAATGCAATCCTGTAAATAAAAGTACATTTACATAAAAATATAATAACATGTTCAATAAATCAAACTCCGCCGTCTGCCTCTATATTATAAAGAAATCACAGAAAAATACAATGGTTAAAGACAAACAAAAACCAAAATAAAATTTAAATACATGCTACAAATAATTGAAAACATACGATAAATAACAATAATTAATAATATGCTCCCGAAACTTTGCATTAAAAAAATGATTTCTGAAAAATTTTCTAAGAATGTTAAGCTGTCCAATACATGTATTTAAGGCGACGCATTAATAATTAGGCTGTACGAGTTACATAATAAAATAAACTAACAACTTACTAAAGACGAAAACTAAAGATTGACATATTTTTTATTCTGGAATATATTCAATTAAAAGTTTCTAAAAAAGGCAATCAAAAGTTTTATGTGAAAAACAGATATTTCCAGGAATGTTCACATTTTTTTCTCAAGAAAAAACGTCGCGTCGTCGGGTCGGTTTCATGAGAAATTACTTACCTTTATTTACGTATGTTAACTATAAGGATATTACACGAAATTCTTGTATACCGATTTTGTTGTGGCACGACTTCTGAAACTATTTAGAACTGTGGAAAAATATTGCGATTTTTTACGGACCAAACTTGAGTCTAATTATTCAGATAATTCGTTTTAATTTTTATCGGTAATGTAAGGTAGAAAATAATAATTCATAGTCTAACTAGCTGTGAATAATAAATAGATTTATTTATTGCGGTGCACTCGATTTGTGTTTTGCTCGTTGAAAAATGTAAAATATAGAGTAATTTTCCATTAGTCCGTTGCTCCATTTCGCCTTCGTGTCCCACTTGACTAATGATCCGAACATTGAGATGGAAATTGACGCTTCCTTTCCACGAGGATTGAGTTTCGCAAACATTCCTTTATCACTTCCTCAAAGTGGCCTAGAATTGATCTTAAAATGTACGCAGTGGTTTTTTTAAGTGGGTGAAAACACCGTCTATCCACCTCGCACAGTAACGGTTAGTGCGTTAGGAAATTGTGCATAAGTCTGCGGCTCGACTACGCAAATCTTTTTTAAACACTACTTGAAAGGAAAACGGATGGTCAAGATTATATTTGATTTAGCTGATACCAATAATAGCGCGGACGATTTTATTTTCACTTGTTTTTAAAAGACTTTAAATACGTAGTTTCAGTTATACTCAAGTATCGAGATATTCAATTGCTTTTTTTTTGTATATAATTATGTATAAAAATAAATTGAAGTGTTCTATTTGACCACAATTATGCACTGAATATATTTTACCGTTGGTGATTTTAGTATCGGGAGGACCTTCCATGAGCAGGACCAGTCGAAGACTAACATTTTCAAAAAGGGAAAATGGTAGAGCGCGGGCGCGGGTAGTACAAGCGATATCCAATAAGGAAAAAGGGGAGGAGTATGAAAATTCAGAGCTTTTGTTTTCGTTTGGTACATTTCAAATTAATTTAATAAATTTAATATTATGTTTTACAGGTGATATTTAAATAATATCTATAACTATGGCAGAGGTCAGGGCTTTAAGCTCCCGATGGCATGACATGTGTCACAGCTCAGCAACCTGCTTTAATCTATTGTGACGAATAGTTCAGTAAAATAGAATAAATTATTCATTATTTTATTGTTACATTATTTTGTATTACATTCATAACGTAACGTCATTATTCATTATGTGCCCTGGCACTTCCATACTTAATTCAAGCTGAGTTTAGACAGGAATGCTTCAAAATATCGAAAAAAATCATATCTTACTTATGTTTCATTATAGTAGTAGAGCGATTGCTCCTATTCGCGTTATTTTTATATGGAATTGGTTATATTTCGATTAATTAATGTGAAAAATAGATAGTTATTGTATTCATGCCATGCTATTTAATTACGTTCATTTTTTAGTTAAATAAATCTATGTAGGTTTTTAGGTACATGTAAAACTTTCATTAACATTAATCTTTTTTTAAATGCGTCTCATAAACGTGTGTGGAATATTGAGATGAAAAATTAAACAAAAAGTAAAGATGATTTCAAAATTGAAGAAGAATATCTCGAATTTCAAAATATCACTAGAAATGCTCAAGGTATACTCTGTGGCAAAGGAAATTTTCTAAACTAGCTAACTCGGTAACTTATTCACTGTCTAAACTGGACTTGAGATTGTTATTATTCTGAGACAAGATTGCCTGTAATGTCTTATATCCTCGTAGAACAGGAAGTACACTACTTGTGTCTGTGCATTTCGACTTGCGACTTTAAGTAGGTACCTATACTTCCATACTTTGTATACATAATGTATCCTCGTATAATGCGGGGTCCGAGTACAAAACACCCTACACTTTTCACTCCGAGAAAGGCAGTGTCAATAAATTGTGAGGTATTCTAAATACCTAATCCATTCAAAATACTTTCAATAAAAGGATTACGTTTATTACTAATAAATAGCTCAAAATTTTCAGTGTTTTGATGAATTGTTCGGCATGCGTCGCGTCAGCGTCGCATAGAAAATTATTTCAGAATTCTTATACAATTTGTACATACCTAATTTATCGATAACACCTTTGTCAGTGCAGATTTAAATGTTAACCTAAGTTTTCGTGATTTTTAAACATTTTTAGTATTTAACGGCATTAATTTAGTGACAAAAGCAGTTTCAAATAACTCTTGGTCATAAAATTCAGTAAATATTTGAATATATACGTAAATACCTTGCGGCATTTTATAACAAGTAGCAATAAATCGCCTAAATACTAGTTTGCTTTGTTACACGTCATTATAGTCGGTTAAGTATTATGACCTCATTATGTTGAGCTGAAAAGGGCTCCAGAAGATAGAGAGAAGTGGATAACAAGATGTAGAACCTTGTGATACAAAGAAGTACAAATAAATACAAAGTCAAAAATCCAATTACGATTATTGCAAAATAATATCGCAACCAACCTATAAATAGATGGGTAATTAACAAAAAATGTTTAGTTATAAACTGTATCTATAGTATCTATATTATTATGTAGGTACTCTGGTTTTATCAGACGCCCTTTCACCTTAATTATTTTGTTAAACCGATCGTCTTACAGTATTAAATTAATCTAACACTAATTATTTCTTTCTAATACTAAACATTTTGGGCTTCTATTATTCTCTGTAAAATATCTCGCATTTATGACGTCCGTCGCCGTCGCACGATAAATATCTCGCGTTTGTGATATCATGCGTATATAATATGTGCCTCTATAACGATTATACAACGAGAAAAACTGAATTCTATTTTTTAGCGCTTTTAATTTTTTCCTTTATTTTATTGATATTTTATTAAATTAATTTTAACAATAGAAGCCAATGAATAGTTGAAATACATAAAGCTATGCATTTTTCTCAAAGTTTATAATATTTTTCTTATAAAAACAGTAGCAGAAAAAATCGTATTTTACCGCTATAAATTGGCATCCGAAGATTACTCGGTGAGGCTATATATTATTCTTTATGTAAACTACTACTACTTCCCTTATCCGCACCCAATGGTGCATAGGGCACTGCATTGGCAAACCAAGACCCCACCTTTATTTATGTAAACAGTCCACCTTTATTTCAATATTCCCATTCATTGTAAAGATCCAAAGCATAAAACTATTCTCGTTAACCTCGGCATAAACTTTAATAAGAATATTATCATAATTATTTCTTCGTGCTGTCTTGTAAAGGGGTTGTAAAAGTCAAGGCACTAACAAGCATAGTTAGACGTAATCATTACACTCAACAGACCTACCGGGTTTTTCATTAATGCCGTCGGAGACGTAGAAGTATTTTTCAGAAGGAAGCTTGGAAGTCTAAGCATTTGTAAGGCATATGACTGACCTGTAAATCTACACTCGCTTCTCAAAATACTTGCTTTTATGAAAAAAAATAAAAACCTCATAAATTAGTAGATGTAATAATGAATTATACAAGTTACGTGCCAAAAAAAAATCTTCATTGTCGATGTAAGATTTTTTTTCGAAATTAAGTTAAGTTACTACTACTTCTCACCCTATCCGCACCCAACGGTTCATAAGGCACTGCATTGATACTCGAGTGCAGCGAATCTTGATGATTTGTTAAACGAAGGCAAGATGATCAGTCTTACGCTTAAGCACCAGTTCAATCCTAAGTAAGTATCACATATTTATGAAAAAAATTTATGTTAAAAACACATTCAAATAAATGCCCTTTAAAAGCCTAGAATTCCTCATACCTTTCTCAAAAAACTAAAAAAGCATCTACCAACCGTACCTATGTAGAATATTTCTTAAAACAGAGTTAAATTACTCCCTGTAAATTCCTAAAAATCCATATTCCCTTCTCTCAAAACAAAAAACAAATTACGGTATTCGGTGAAATCTATTTGATAATTTACCGATTATCGTAAATTATCAAATAGACCGACCTACTCGTCGATATATCGACCTACTCGTCGCAGCTGCAATATATCTGGGTAGGTACCCAGATATATATGTAGGTACATATAGATACGTCGGGGATCGTAATGGTGAAAGCATAGGTATATTTCAATTATTTTATCTACATACGAATAGGTAGATGTATCGAAACACAGCGGCTATAATACATTTTAAGCATTTATATTTAAAACAAAATAATTTATTATTGGTGGAACTGCAGGTAGGGAACTGATAACTAGTTTTTTTTCTTGGGGTAGGCCACGCCCCCTCTACCCCACCCCCCCCCCCCGCGCCGATTTTTCCTGTGCGCCGTTCTTTGTTGTGTAAAAAAAGATCTCACGTTTATACCGCGTAGATGACGTCAAGCGATAAATTACCTTTGATGACGTTAGCGCTAAATTATCAAAGACGGTTTCGTGTCATAAACGCTAGATACTTTTATAAATTTACCTTTTTTAGTATTTATTAACAAGTCAATTGTTTTAAATTATTAATGACCGAAATAGTACAACAGAACTACGATATTATGCAAATTATTAAGAATGCGATATAGATTTTATGAGTTATGGTTGCACAGGCATTTAAGTTGTGCAATAATGACAATAGGTTATGTATTTTTTGTCCTTATAATGTTATAATACTTATGTATTTTAAAAGTATGTACCTACATATTATTTAAAAGAGACACCGCTTTTTTTTTTAATTTTGTAACCCTGGTATGCCTAGGCATTTTTTTTTTAAATTCCGTGCTGAAGAGAGCATTTTAATGGCATTTTGTATTTTCTTGCAATAATCACACATATTTGTAGGTACTTTGAAGTATATTTGCCCACTAGATTCTGTTGTAAATGTATTGAAATAGATATTGCATTTCCAGGGTGTAAAAACGTTACCTTTTGAAAAACATGAACAAAGAAGAGTTTTTCATCATGTCTGTATGCATTATGCATGTAGGTACCCAAAGTCTGCTGTCTGCCCTCATAGATACCTATATTTGAAGAGATATTTAAAAAATTACCTGAAATGGCTTGTGGTAGAAAATCACTTAGTGTCTATAGACGCCCTTGATTGATCGCCAGACGCCAAATACAAGATTCAGCATCACGAAGAGATTGTATTTCTACCAAAATCCATTTACATGACGACCTCAAAATACAATAGTCGAGCGCAGGCGCTAAGGTGAAAGGGTTCTGGATTCGATTCTCGCCAGATACGTATATACAGGTACCTACATAGTACAGCGTCGTCTGTCTGTAGCCGGCAAAATATGAGGTTATTCTTATAAGATTGTATTTATACAATACCGCAAAATCTACACTGCCATAATTCAGTTTGACAATAAATCAGATATTTTTTTGTTTCAGATAATATATTGGAAATGCATAATAACATAATAATTATTTGCTACAACGCATAAAATAATTTTAAAGATATGTTATGACCACCTATCATTGATCATCACAATCGCTTATGTTGTGTTAAAAGTTACATAAAAAAATAGTTCCTTGAATTCGCTTACCTAACAGCGCATGGAGCAGCCGGCCGGCAGACGCAGACGGCTTGACAGCCGAACTTCAAAGGGGAAGCCCGAAAGTTTTCCATTTATTTTCCGAGCAGATAACCGACGGCGTTTAATTTATTTCCGGAAAGTGGCGGCGCGTTGGAGATCTACCGCCGATAAAACTCCGGTTCGCGATCTAATGGTCCGCGTGACATTTCGCATTATATTCGCGCATCCGATGTAAACAAATATTGCATTCGGCAAAATCGATCCGCGCGCTCGTTGTCCCGGTGCACGCGCACTTATTACGTCACGAGATTTGACAGTTTAATTTCGATATTCGCGTGCGTTTTGCGCAATTGCAGGCGGCTCGCCGCGGCTATCGGCGCCGGAGAGTGATCAATAATAAAGCGGCGCGCGGCTGTGTGTTGTGCCGCCGCGGACGTGCATCTCGGGAGGCGGCGCGCTCGGCTTTGGCGCAGTGTCGGCGTGTGACAGCCGGCCGCCCGCAGCGGGGGCAGGGCGCATGCGCCGCTGCCGGCCGCGGGTGCGGGCCCCCGGCTGCGGCTGGCCGCGAGCCCCGCGGCTGCCCGCGCGGCCAGGGCTCAGCCTCCGCCCAACTTCCCTCTGACCTCTCACGTACACGTTCCTGCTTGCACTTCCGACAAAACACACACTACAAACTACAACAGCTGCGACACCTATATATATATTATAATCCTTGATATCCAACAATTCGGCGGCTCCAACCTCCGCTCCGTATCGTAATGGCTGCAACTCGGACTCACGACATGGCGCCGCGGCCGGCGATTCCGTGTTCGATTCCCGGTGGGATCACAAAAATCAAAAGCGTTTTTCTCAAGGGTGTTTATGACATTGCTCCCCTCTGTTATTGGGTCTCCTGGCCTGTTAAGGTGGTTAATTTGATAAAGCAACATCTCTCTGACGATACTCTTACAAAAACAATAGAGGTGTTTAGGTTTTATAAAACCCATTGTCTTCTAGCGAACCGATACAACAGACACAGCCTCTCATGTATATATTTTAGTCCGCAAGCCGGCGTATTTCCATCTACCTCGTCGGATACACACAAATCGATCATGCAAGTCATCTTTGAAAAAAGTTATATTATGTAAAAAACAAATTTTATGAAAATCTATCGGTCGGATCACGAGAAAAATGGGTACTTCCGGTGCACTTTTTTAGGCCCCATCTACCTCATAAGATACATTAACTAAACTAGGTTCTAGGTTTAGATGGTACTTAGACTTGCAAAAAAAACCGGGACTGCCAACTCTAAACTGGTCTGAACATGCCGCCAGCTCGCGTCAAAAGTACATTTTTTGGGGTCGAATCTGCCTCTTATGATACACGAATGAAACCTATTCTGTGTTATAGCCTAAGACCTCCACATCATAAAAGTATAGGTATTGGGTGCCGCCGATCAACTGGTCCAAACAGACGATAGACCAGTTTTTGTGAAATGTCTCATACTAAGAATTACACACTAAAATGTGTATTGTTTAGCCTACGTCTTAGATACAATAGTGAAACTTTTTTGTGTTTAAGACCCTCCTTTAATAAAATAAAATAAAAATTTCAGAACAACCTGTCCAAACATATGGTAGACGAGTTAAAGTGGAATTTTTACGCGTAATCCTAGAAATTTTGACATATATAACGTATATCGTTTGATCTATGACGTCAATACACGAATGAAACTTTTTTATGTTTTAGTTTAGAACGTTCACTTTATAAAAATATAGAATTACTTCATAACAAACATGTCCAAATACACGTTTTAAACGAGTTTATTTGGATTTTTAAAGTGTAATTTTTAAAATTTTGCCATATAACGCATATTGTTTGACGTACGTCAACCATACATCAATGATTTTTTTTGTGCTATTGTTTAGGTTATTTTATTTTTAAAAACATAGAGCTGCCGCCTAACAATCGGTCCAAACATACAGTAAACGACTTTATAATATATTTTTAAACAACAAACAGCCTAGACAATAACAAAACAAAAAAAAATCACATATTCACGTCGTAGGTCAAAACAATATACGTTATATATTGCAAAAATTACAGGATTTTTTACATTAAAAAACCCAAATTAAATCGTTTAACGTGTGTTAACCCTATCAACATTCCTTTATTAATTTAATATTCCACTTTACTGCTACTACTTCTACTTTACCTTATCTGCACCCAATAGTGCATAGGGCACTGCATTGGTACACCAAGTGTTGTGTATCTTGATCATTTTTATTACATGAAGGTAGGATGATCAGTCTTACGCCTCAGTACCAGTCAAAGGTCACACATGAAATAAATATTTCATGCTGACCCCCTACAGGAATCGAGCCCGCGACGTCTTGCACGGTAGCCAAATGCGCTACCACTATGCTACGAGGTTATAATTCCACTTTAAGATTTACAAATCGAAATCTTTTTCACTATAGTTATTTTTCATTTTCATTTTTATTTCATAGTTATTAAATTGCAGAAAAATCCAAAGCATTCTCGGCCTACGTAGCGTAATGGCTAAGACGCTGGACTAACGATACGGAGGTTCCGGGTTCGATTCCCGGTGAGAACACAAAAATTCAAAGCAACTTTTCTCAAGCCTGGGTGTTTATGACGTCGTTGTTGGCATGTTAAAATAAAATAAATCATATGACCATTGATACTCATTTAGGTTAGGATAACAAAGTGTAGAAAGAAATGTATGTAATTAAAAGTTAGAAAGTGCTTTCCTAAATGAAGACGCATTGACTGTCGTGAAATATGTCGACATCTGAGGTGAAGGGATTTAGTAACAAGATTGCTCTACCCACCGGTATAACCATTGGCAGGTTGGTCCTGCATCGAGGTAGGTAAAACAATCGATGCTGTCTTTGCGAAGATAGTTATCAGGTACAAACAGACCCACATCCATTAGAATTTCTGAGTTATGTATGCGACCACCAATCATGCACCTGGAAGGGGTGAACACCCAAAAATCGGTCATTATGGATGAGGAGGGACCTTCATTCGTCATTTAATGAAGGTCCCTCCTCATCCGTAATGACCGATAGCCTAGCATCCCCAGTAAAAGTCGTCTACACATAGTTAGAGTCCCATAAACCTTTGATAATCCTGAAACTGGTGATAAACTTAGTCATGAGCTATCATAATAACAAAATATGACCCCAGTAAAAGTATATCATGGTTTTTGTAATAGGTACGAGCTTAGATAAATAACGATACGAGCGTTTTTTGAAGTTTTTAAAATTGACTTTGATCTGTTATCATCATCATCATCATACCATATCCGCTCTCTATGTGGAGCATATGTATCCTAAAAATATCTAAATAAAAAAATCTAAATAAATGTGCTATTTAGAAAAAAAACATACATTCAGACATGGTAGGTACACTTTATCTCGAAAACCCTCATTTGATGAATACGTTATGGTTAGATGACTGCTGAATGATTGATGATGAATGAATACATGAACTATAAATGCCTATAAAAATTATCGCGAACTTACGTAATCACTTCATGAACCTGACCACTGCGCCGACAATGCTCTCACTACGGCATATTTATAATTATTATCTCCGTACCTATTAAAAGTAATCAAGCAGTGACAGGTTCATGCCATCCGAAACATATTTGTGTGAGTAGGTACATTACACGACGGGACACGGTCTCACTATAAATAATTATAACGAGTCAGTTTTCCGTAACAACCGGCCGATACTGGATGCCGGTCGGCAATGTAATACTTTTCCCTAGTGCACTGGTACAAGAAGTGCAGTATACCCTTAATCATTTTATTACATGACGGTAAGATTATCAGTCTTACGCTTCTGTGTCAGTCCAAGATGATTATTTTGATGTTATTTTATTTGGAAAACCAACAGAGAACAATAACATATAAGTGTACATCTCGTTGATTGAAAAAACTACTATTACAGGTTTTCGCAGAATGATCGTTAACAGTAACAAAAACAGAAAATTAAATATATTTTATTTCATGCAACTGTAGTTTTAACATTTTTTTATAAAGGAGAGGAAAGGATTGGGAATATGGAGTGGAATTTAGTATTTAAGAGACAAATTAAGTCGCTGGATGTCTTTAGTGTAGATAGTTTAATGTTTGTGTAATCAATATAGCTAAATTCATTGTTGCATGCCAAACAAGAACGTTGGATATAAGAATTTTTAAAATAGGCTCTTTTGTTGATGGGGACACGAAACATAGTGTAGTGCCTTGTCAGCCTGGCTGGAATTATCGATATTAGACCTAGGAGCTCCGAGCAGTCGACAAAACTTAAGAAAGTTAAAAAGTAACTAAACTTAATTGCAAGAAAATTTAAATAAAGTACCTAAGCAAATGGTGTTTTTTTAAGAGGTTTAGTTTTTAAACTGGCAACATTGTTTCTGCGGACTGTCAATTTGACAGTTGATTTTTATCAATAGTCAAGGATTGTGATGTTACACCGAGGTGAAAACTAAATTTGCATATGAGGAGCCGTTGCAACTACTCAAAATGCAAAATAGCAATAGGAGTTTCTCAGTCTGGTTATATAAATAATATTGAATGGAAAGTGGCAGTAAATCGAAGCAAAGTAAAAAAAAAAATGAAACTACGAAAACGTACCGTCCAATGGACTAAAAAAATTCAAATATCAAGTATCCTTGAGTTGAGCACTGCTTAATGAGTATTATGTTAAGTAAACAGGAAGGAGTCAGTTTATTTTTAGTATTTTTGGTGATATCAAAGAACTTAGGTTAGGTATATCACAGACACCGTAGGGTAAAAAAATTTATAAGACAATAAATTAATATAGAACAACCATTTTTATTTCAAATAAAAGCAAATAATGGTCAAAATATCGAACACAATAAATTTATGCAAATATTGTAAAAACGCCTTAAATGTTTTTGGTGTCTCGAAAATTAAATATTTTACCATAGACTTTACATTAATATGGCATTCATTTAAAACTATTTTTAAAATACACTTATACGCTTGAATAGTATACTAAAATGAAATATTTAGGTATTACAAACATTACAAAAAAAACTATGGTATTTAAGTGAGAACATTCACATTTTAGTTATGTAACAAAAATACAGAGGGGTTGCGGAAGTAAATAAGATCTAAGAATGCTTAAGAAACAGACTGTCTACTGTATTTCAGCATTGTAGAGCATCTTCACTGTTATTCGTGTATTTGAAACCAGAGTAACATTTCTAACAAAGATACTTCAAAATTTAATTCTATTTAATTTTTCATGTAGAATTTTTTTTTTGTATTCCATAATATAAGGTAACACCATAGATTCCAATTCCCGCCCAACCCTTGAAAATTATAAAGTCATTAAAAGTTGTTTGTTAAAGGTCATACAACATTGTTACCATGCATACTTTAGTAATAAAGTTATATTAGGTTTGATTTTGTTTTTGAATAAATACCAAAACCCTATTGTGCTCTCTACTAAATGTTGTCCAAATTTGGATTTATTTATTTATTTTTTAGTGCATTGCAGTTTTTTATGACATTGTTATTTTTAATGCAATCCTCACTGGGGGACCCTGTGCCGAGGAAACAATTTACAGGTTAATGTTTTTCTTTTTTTTTGGTCTACATTATTTACAAAAAATATAACAAGTTAAACAATATTAATTTACACACGTCCTTAATCAATGTCACTCACTAATACTATCACAAAAATGGTAGGTAGATAAGGTTCAAATATATTACGACAATTATTGTTGCAATATCTTGAGTCTTAAGCACAGTAATCATAGATTAACACATCGATATTTAGTGAATTTTTTATGGTGACCATGGTTTCAGGATCCAATGTATAAATACTAAATTTAATTCTCTTTTACTATTCAAACTAATTCACAATACAAATCCACAATCTGTAACACAACTGTGAAACTGTGACATTCAGCTGTATTTAAATCCCTTTACATCCATACATTTTAAACCGGTGTCCTAGTGACTGAAAGTCTTCAAACTTCACTTCAACTTCAAACCACACTTCAACTTCAAACCGATGTTCTGTTTCCTTTTGGTAGGATTAGAAAACAATTTGAAGGTAATATTATTATTATTAGCATACCAAATCATAATATTAATTAAAAAATGATAAAAAACTTAATAAAATCTTTGATTTAACTTGCAGTATGGTCTTTGATAACATTTTCATTCATCAGTATTCATATTACATACTTGTACCATTTTTAGTATGTTTAGTGTAAACTAAGGTAGTAGAAAATAACTTTGGATTGTTTTCACTCACACCAAATTTATTTAAAACTTAAGTCCATGGCGTCTTAATTTATAACTTTGTGTTATTGTAAAGGGAATGAATAATAAATCATTATAATTATAAATTATTTTTTAAATGGTTCTGGGTAAGGAATGAAATTGTGATAAATACTGAACACACAATAAAAAAATCATTAAAATGCATATTAACAAATGTATGATGACAAACAGTAGAACTGCAGTTTACTGGGACAATGTTGCTTTTTTACATGATTTTTATTGATTAAATAGGTACTAAAATGTCTTTATTTATAGTTCTAAAATTATTATACATAAGCTTTGGATCAGCCTATCTTTTCATTTTGACTAACAAAGATCAAAAATGAAATACAATTTTTAAATTGTTTTTATAAATAAAAACATTTATACAATAAAAAATAAATATTTTTTTACCAAAATATTGTTTTCTGTTAAAAGGTCACTTTCAATAGTCTTCTTCATTAAACGCTACATTTTTGACTTAGATTACCTCACAAATTATATTTATATTTGTAGCACTCGTGTACTTTGTGGTTTTCTATACATTCTAGTTTATTTTTAAAATTATAATGTATATATTTTTACAATTTTCAGCAGGATATAACTTTATTAAAAGTGAACAATTTTAAATAATTATTTTAAAAAAAAATTAAGGTTATCTTCTGATAATATAATGATTCAATATGTTTATAAGAAAAACTTGAGTTTCTTTGAGGCCCTTTCAGATGTCACCATTGAAGGTGGTGATAGAATTACATCAGGGTGATGATTTTTGTGGACTGGGAAAACCCTAAAACATTCAGCCACATTTGGTGATGAAGTAACAGATATAATTATAATACAGAGAAGGTTTAGTCGATATAGAAGAACAACACCATTTTTAGTTCCACATTTTGACACATTGGAATGTGGGCCCATTAATTTATCCCAGTTGGTGTTTTCTATAACATAGTTATTTTTAAAATATTCATTGCTCAACTGACAGCAAATATCTGTTGCAGTGTCCAAGTAAATGTACAACATAGGATATTAAAACATTATCAAAATAAAATATAAAATTAATAAAAATTACAAGTTTAATGTTTTTTACATTAAAATATGTTTACATTATAATGAAAGATAAAGATACATAAAAAATTTATGTATACCTACCTATATTTTATGCACATAGAAATAATATATTTTACACTATTGGAATTACCTAACACACATAAAATCTGATAAATGCAAACAATATACACATGTTAAATAGGAACTTAGTACTTGAAACAAATATGAACACAAAATATTATGTGGAAAATAATATGCAGTTTACATTTTAGGTTTACAATACTATTTGTATAACTATTAAAAATGATAGACTGTATAATGTAATTTTGAATACACACATAATTGGACTAGTATTGATATGCCCGTATAATGGTTCGATGGATTCATATTATGCACAACATTAAAATATAAATAAATAAAAATAAAATAAATATTAACTAGCTTTATTATGCTCGTCATAGATTTAAAATAGGGAAATATCACTTATTGCAAAAACCGATGAAAATATGTAAAATTGATTGAGAAATATTAATATTAATATTAAAATCAATATGGATGTTGTAAAACAATGTTTTCATTCATAATTTTAGAAACAAAACGCAACACTATTTGTCGTGGCCCCCGTGACGTCATAATTCGATCTCGATTGTATGTTTCACATTTTTAGTTTCATAGTTAACGCCAAGGGCTACATGAATAGTGACGTAAAAGAGGCGTGGCCAACACGTACTAGCGTTTTTGCGGTAATTTGAAATAAAAAACTTCAAAATATCTTTTATCCTTCTAAAAATTACGGAAAAAAATGGTTTTACAGGAAAGTATTTTTAAGAAATCAATTTTAAGATTTGTAAAATAAAAAACACGATTTTTCCCTATTGACGTCTGTTCATTTTGTTACAAAAATTTTGAGTTAAAATTTTGAAAAAAAATTACCTAAAATTTTGTCATCAGGTTGTGTATTTATTTTAAAAAATAGTACGTATTTTAATTACATTTATGAATTATTGTACAAATGGGTTTAGAATTTATGTACCTACCCAAAATTTTAAGGGTAGTATTTTTCAAAAGCTGTCAATAGACGCGCTATCTATAATTTTGCAGACAAGTTTGCTGGGCGATACATGTACATGGTATTTTAACATAAGTATCAATTGAACCAACTTTGTTGTTTCTTTTGCCTATATAGTAGAAATACACAGGCACACAACTGATAATTAATATGTATTTACGTCAAACACCGGTGAATTAACAAAGCTATCTGAATTTACATATTTTAAAAAGTTAAAATAATTTTAAAATTTAACTGACATAGATAAAATATAACTATGGATATAGATTTTCATTTTTGTACATGAGTACCGTTTGCTCTTTGTACTACATATACTTAAAACAATTTGTAGTTTGAAGTTTGAAAACTGCTTGTGTATAATTAAACTAAAAAATGCATTTGGAGGCATTAACTTTAGTACATAATATATTGATGGATTCCACGTAAACTATTGTATACCGCAAAAATGCCAATTTTTGTTTTTTAACCAATACACAATTACAATAGTTTTAAGTCCCTCTATATCTGTAAAAATAATTATTATTTTTCAGCATGTAAAAAATCCTATGTCTTCTGAGAGTATCATTTACAATATTTTGCGATTCAGAGAGCACATCACCTCGTGTACTGATTTTATCGCTAAAAACATCGAAATGGAAATAAGTTATAGAATATATGGACGAATAGTTCCCTCATAAATAAGTATTCACGAGGTCAAAAGAGGTGTGATACAAAAAAATTAACAATCCCCAACATGAAGAACAGTATAAATCAATTTGTAATGACTAAAACTTCTAAAACTGTTTTATGTAGATTTGTTTAAAAAACGAACAAACTTATCATATGTATTATGTACGAATTTTTACTTGGTCCTTGTAAATATGGTATTTGTTACAATTTTTTATGTTGTAGATTTGGCTATCGTATAGGTAAGTATGTTTTTTTTTTTTGCAGAATATTTATATATTTTTTTATTGGCCTTACCTAAAATGATATTTATTCTTCATTTAAGTCATTCAATAACACACAAAATTTAGTATGTTCTGAAAATCAATTAAGCAGCGTTAAAATTACGATTTAGGTGAACATAAATTCCTAAAACCACTCTCCTGAAAAGTTGAGGTTTTGCATATCGTCTCCGTGTTGGTAAAGAGAGCTATAATGAGCTATACTTGAGCCAGACATGCATTGTTTTGAGAAAATGGACAATGAAGTTTGAACATAATTGTATGGAGAATCAATCACCTGCCTCTTTCGACACTTTAGCTAAATTCAGTATTGTAATTATGTTATATGTGGACTTGACTTGGGAGGACGCACACAGGAGGAGGAGCTGGTGGCCGATTGCTTGGCCTGGAGGCAGTTTGTGGAATCCATATGCTCCACATAGGGAGCGGATATGGTGTGATGATGATGTTATATCACTTATAGCTCTCTTCACTACTATAAAGTATACAGTTTTCTGATAAACGTAGTGTAAAAATATCATGTTTGAAAATTGTAGGTTGTCTCTATGACGATATACGATAATTTACGTGGGAGCCATCGGTATATATAGATCAGTGATGAAAGAAATTTTTACATAAGTAGGTTAAAAAAATCAAAAGTGATTTAAAATATGTAGATCTGACCTTGAAAAAAAAATCTTCATGAAGCGGGTTATTATTTAGATACCACTAGAATGTTTTTATTCAAATTTATGTTTAAATACAGTTTTTAAAAATAAATAAAATACTTGCAATAAAATATTATGTTTTGTGAGCTGTAATCATTAAATTGTCTCATATTGAGAGTTGTGGTCTTACAATTGTACAGTTGAAAGTGATGAAAAATAGATATATTTTATACATGCTTTTTTTCGGAGAGAATTGCTGGCCAAAAAAACATACAAATATAAATCATTTACAAAATATAAAGAAGGTATAAGTATTAACATTAAAATTATGATAATATAATTCTAGAAAAAAACAGTCAGTGATATTTGAAATTCACAAGGAATGGCACTTTTCTCTCTTTATCCTTGAACTCAATCAAATCACAATTTTGGTGCAACATTACTCAGAACATGCAGACTATGGAACACCCTTTTTGATTTTAAAAAAAACTACCAAGTGCACCACCAAAAAGTTATATGTACTTTCCTAAATTAGCAATAAAACATCATTTATAAATATATCGATACCTATATTTATTTATGTCATTTTGTTTCTCATTTCTCATTTTAATTTAAATATATTACTGTCATAGTGAGAATCACTTTTTTAGAAGTTAACAATACGTACCAATTGTTGGGAAATGTAAGAATCGATATTTTAAGCTTAAGAAAGTACTGATATGAATTATTGTTTTCTTATTCAAATTATTTTCAAATACATCACCATTTCATGTGTTATTTTAAAAAATAAATTCCTGAGGTAAATAGATAAATAATTTACTTAAATGAAGTTGGAAAAATCATAGTAATGTAAATAGAAAAGTAATGTATTTGTTGCTGCCAAATAGTTGAATCGGCCATTCAATGGAATAGCGAGGCTGTTTAATAAATGCTTGTATTTAATGAATTGCTGACGGAATTTTGAAAGCCACGTTTAATAAAGGGCAGAACATTGCTAAGACTGAAAGTAGGCTATCAAAAAGACGGTATTGAATTGAATGGTTGATTCAACTATTTGGCAGCAACTTATATAAGTAGTAGAGAAAAGTAATGTTTACAAATAGGCACAGAAAAGTCATGCTTACAAAAAGCACAGAAAAGTCATGTTTACAAATTACGAAGTACTGAAAACGTACATAAGTAGTACAGAAAAGTAATGTATATCGTCAGTCCAATGCCAAAACTGCAGAACGTCCATTAGAGGTGTTGAGTTTAGAAATTGAAATTTGAAATTATAAACCTAAAAAATTAATTATAACAATCTGTAATTATTTCCATAGCTAACACTCTGTTAATTTTTCTAATGTACATAAATAATAAATTTATACAGATTTACTTTTAAGCTTAAAACCTTAATATCTTAAAACAGCATTTTTGCAAATTTGTGCTTTTAGCATTGTATGGACGATCTGTAGTATAGAAAAGTAATGTATATAAGTAGTACAGAAAAAAATGTATGCAAGTAAAATGCAGAATAGAACACAAATGTTTAAGTAGGTAATGAAAAATAATGTATCACATTGATATAGTTCGCGCCATGTAAAAAGACGCTGGCGGTCAAGTTGCGCACTGGCAAATTAAGCGATTATCAGCCCTATTTGCGATGCGGGGTGGGCGGGTCACTTGCGCAGATACACCCCCTCCACTTTCCTCTAGTGTATTTTTACTTGGCGCGACCTATACTTCTGACAATTTTGTTTACCTTGCTTGTGAAAAGTTAATGCGTTTTCAGATATTTAATATGTTACACAAAATATGTGTTATATATATTATGTACAGTAAATTGTTTAGTATGTATGGGATACAAATAGTACAGAAGTGTATAATAAATTATCATAAAAATAAATTGTATGTATAATTAGGTAAAATGATGAACAAACGTGATTATTGGTAGTATAGCACATTTCCACCATGATGGAAATCCTGTTAGATTATAAAATGTACAAAACTGCATATTTTTTATCAATATGTAAATAAAAAAGTATAAACTTTCTTTATCTTCCAATTGAAGCAATGAAGCAAATAGTTTTGAAAACAGCCTATCTAATTGTATCTCGCCTTTGAAGTATATCAAAAAGAATTTTATTAGAGTCAACATCGCTATCTTCGGAATGATTATCTCCAGCATCTCTACCTCGTGAAGTAGAGGGACAATCAACATCGGACATGAGAGGGACACTGTGTTCGCCCTTACTCTTGTAACTGGTGTTCCGGCGGAATAGTGAAATATCTTGGCTGTCGAAGCCGGAGACGTCCAGCTTCTCGGTCACAATGAACCCTTGGGCCAGCCTGGACGGGTACTTGATGCTGGGAGTAGCTTGCTGGCTGCTGCTGGCTGACGTGAACTTGTGGACGATGTGGCCTGATATACCCAGGAGGCACATGAACAGCCCCATCACATTCACCATACTCAACTGGTCTCCGGTTAACTCAACCGCTAGCACCAAAATCACCATTTCCTAAAATAATCAGCCAGCATTACACACAACATAATATATATTAGGCACAGTCCACGTTAAGGCTAAATTCTATTATGTGTTAGTGAATTAACTGAAATCTTAAAATCATTTTTTATTGTTGCGTGTATTTCATTTTCTATATTATTTATAATGCCACTAAAAATGAATTGTGTCAAGATCATGTTGTATTGTTTTTATAAACTGCATTTAAATAAATTTTGATTAAAATGCCATTACTGAGTAAACAAATATCGTCGCCGTTCAGGCAAAAGTCACTAACTCTGCTCTAAGAAAATTTTGATTTGAATCACAATTCATAGAAAAAGTTATGATGTTTAAATGGCAAACATCACTTTATCCACATATTTACTAATGTAAATATATGGATTAAATGAAAACACTTCAAAAGTGAAGATTTGATCATTCATTTAGTCGCAATAAAATCGCAAACATTGATTATATCAAAACAGTTTTTCTTGAGTTAGTGACTTTTGCCTGAACGGCGATGATATAATGCAATCTATAAAAGTGTATAGTGTATAGTCATGTTTTTATTTGGAAAGTAAACTTCTATAAATAGTTATCGCTACTACTACTACTATCTGATAATAATGTTCCACATGAATTTTATTGACTCTACTAAATTATGCTGTTTTTGATAAACTCATAAAAGCTGTAACTTTTTACTGCAGGAGATAAGAAGTGGTTTTAAGTCATTTTAAATTGGAAAAAATAAACAAACATAAGTATGGTATTGCACCCATAACTCTACTGACCCATAATAAAAAAAGTCTTAAATTATCTATCCATTCATGTCTCAACCTAACACAAACAATAGACTTGACCACATGTACAGATTACTTTAAACTTTAATTCGCTTAGCAATAATAAAACCTCTTATTCCAATTTCAATTGTATACCATCCCATGAAAAAGAGAACTGCTGTGTTTCGGAATCCTGAGATATTTTCAAAAATAAACTAGCGATCCGAATCGGCAGTAGTCCCCATAACCTAGGGGCGAGCGGGTAGAAGAGGAACGTGGCGGGGGATGCACCCTCCGCACACACTTCTTTCCCCGAAGGCCACAAACTCATTCCCGACAGTATGTGCATGCTCACGGGCACCAAGCGAGGAGGTGGGGAAGGGACGGGTAAGATATGGCATACAATTGTTTAGAATGTTCCTTCTGTAGATTCTTTTTTTTAAGCACAGAATACTTTGATTGAATTTTTGACAATTTTTATATCAAGTTAATTAATGACTTATTCTGTAGCTCAATCACAGATGACTATCGACGTGCTAATAAGCGACGTGATAACGATTTCTCACCACGGATGTTTAACGTTTTCGCGATCACAATGGAACATCCGTTAAAAGTTATCGATCGGGATTATTAATTACCGCTTTAAATATGGAAAATACGCCAAAACTGCAAGTAAAGAATAATAACTTAGTTTTATAGAGTTTTAATTGTTTGTGCACAATTTATGATGTCATTTATTTGCTTTAAGTATTTGTCAAAGTATGCCTTTCATCTATGGTGCTTGGCAACGCGACCGTGATATGAACGTATGTTCATTGTGATCGTCAAAATGCTTAGCACGTTTTTAAGCACGTCGACAATCATCTGTGATTGAGCTACCGGTTTATTAAAATTTGCATTCGGATATTGGAAATAATACCTCTACTTTTATTTGTAGTGATAAAACATACCTTAAAAATACCAGCTACTGATAAGGTAAGGCTTGATGTATTGGTGACCACGAGGTACTCACTGAGTTCCATGGCAAATGCAAGAATGGCTCCAAAAGATATTTTACAAAAATTCAGTAAATACGCTTCCTTTGGTACAGTCATTACAGTTTGAAGAAGCTGCAAACCTAATAAAATAATTTTTAAAAAAAAATTAGGAATACATGAATTTTGTATTGATGAATAAATAAAGCAACAAATAACAATGGCACTGTTTATATAATTTTGACGTGATAACGTCTAATAAATCGATGAACGCCGGCTGAACACACACGAAAAAGCATGACTCATTGTCACGTTCCGCCTGAGCCGAGTGTGCAAGCGAGAGCGCGAACAAGCGATAGAGAGGAACAATCAGCCTAAGCGTTCAGTTTGTGACGCATCTATCTCTCTTCCACTCCATCGGCGAATAATCCATAAATTGTTAATAGCACATTGTTACTTGTAATTAATGTTGTATAATTTAAGTAAACGAATATTTGAATTAATGAGAGCAAAAAAAAGTTTATTTATGGGAAAAAAAAAATCAATTAACTCCTGCTTTGTATTATACAAAATAATGATAAGTCAGTAATAATAATTCAATTCAATTCATAAAAGTATGCCATTTTTCATCAATGTTTTCTTATGACGTTGTCACGTATGATTTGTATAATGTTTTCCCCGACCAGCGTTATATCGTCTATACAATGCCAAGACTACGAATTTGCTGAATGTTGTTTTAAAATGTTAAGATTTTAAAGTTTTAAGTTTGAAAGTAGTATTATAAACCTATTTGAATTATTATTTAAGTGGATTGAATAATAACCAGTTTGTTGGCTATAAAACAATTATATGTATTTCTTTATAATTGATATAAGTATATAATTTATAATTTCGATTTCTAAACTCAACATCTCAAAATGAACATTCCGCAGATTTGCGGTTTTGGCATTGGCCCGACGATATGTTGTTTATTATGAACACTGGAAAAATTGACACAAAGCCTTTGTAAATTTTTACAGGCGCAACAAAGACATGTATTTTAGAATGTGTTTGCAGGTATACGATAACTCAAGGATGAATAAAAATACACAATTTTACTAAAAAGTTTATCGCCATTTATGTTATTACACCATGTATCAAAAAAAAAACCTCCATTATTGTAAATTTTGTATGTGCACTTTAGAACTGGTAACCTAATAGAGTTTTGCTTCTTATAGTATTCCGCGAAAAATAATTCACTAGAAGAGGTTTCCGTACAAATTTTCTAAATATATACGCTTCCTAGGATTAATTTCATAACACCACTTATCGAATTCCACCGTCTAAATACACTCACACTTTAAAATGTGTGACGTAGATGTCTAGTTACACTGTCACTAGGCACGGTAGTATTTTTCAAGTATTGAAAGCCACTTGTCTGTAATTTGTTTTCAAAGATTCCGATATTTCTTCCAAGAGAGTGAGCGGGATGCCATGCCGAGTTAGCATTAAGTTGGATATTTGCAGGGGCCTTTACACAGAATATCTTTTCGTCTTATCGGTGCTCCTCCAATACAGGTTATTAAAACAACAATCTTACTTTTATTTTATTACACACGCAATTTTACAAAACATGTAAAAGATTTTTTTTTGATAATGTGGTGTTGTAAATTATAAATCATCGACACTAAGAAATTTTACAATAATAAGTCAAATGTCATTCGCTATGCTAATTATTATAGAAGTAAAAACCAAAAATGTATGCAATTTCAGATTACAAATTTATGCAATTATTATATTAAATGAGAAAAGTAATAAAACAATATTAAAACCTAAATGATTAAAAAAACCATCCTAAATTTCTGATAATTTTTTTTATCAATAAATGATATATGTGCAAAATGATTCATTATCTTTTTGAACAACATTTTGAATGAATACAAATACTTGTAGACAAATTACTGGATTATACCCATGCTGGGCTGATATCAGATGATATTATCTTTTTATCTATAATGTCATAGAGTGGGGGGCTACTTTGCTCTTGTTGTTGGTTGGCATATTTATAATTATAAGGATTAAATTCTGGTTATTATTTGAATAAATAAATGCAAATAAATAATAATAATAAATAAATAAATAAAAAATTTACAATTATTGAACTGTTAGTTTTTTTCGCTTAGATTCGCTTGCATTTCTGCCGCAGTACATTGTTTATCATTGGGTTTCTATCATCGCTCTTTTCAGAAATATTAGAACAAGGATTCATAAAAACAAAATTTTTTCCCTATTAAAAAATAACTATTTTTATTAACGTCAATCAACGCTTGACTGTGTTTTTTCTTTGAAAACAGTTGTAAATGTTACAAGTAATAATGTTTTTTCATTTTTATTATTTTTAAAATAATATGGCTTAGCATTATATATAATATTATAATGCCTTTGCCAAAGTCAAGTTAAATGTGTTTTAATATATACTCGTATATATTTACTCTACAAGTTTATACCGTTAATATTAAAAAATTGAAGTAGGAGTTTATAAATAGAAACATGAATGTTTCAAAAACATATTTAAAGGCACTTTGGGTGATAATTTTATTCTCTTTTTTTTTTCTTGTTGGAATGGATTCTTGGTGGAATATTGTTTTTAAATTGGCTCTTGCAAATTTGTCAAGGTAATAATCAAATTTTGTTTAAGAAAATGCATACTCCACCAAAGATTACATAAATTTAAAAAAGTACTTGGTAATTAATTCATCAACTAAATACTTTTAAAATTTCAAGGCAATTTTACATTTCTTTCATTTTGATAATATTATATGCAATAGAAATTTTTCACACAAGCATATTTGTTGAGGAAAATGTGTTGTTACCTTCAAAGCCAATAGCAAGAGGCAGTACAGACAGCATCATCCACGGCTGGACATAGTAAACAATATCGAGGGGGTTGTTCAAGCCGAGTTTGGATTTCTGCATTAGTAGTTGGGCAAACGTCCACCGGAGCCCGCTGGACAGAGACGCCATTAACAATAGCAGGAAGCCGAGCGCGTTAAACTGGGTGGCTTTGTAGGTGAACATTACCAAACCTGCACTTATCATTACCACTATCATGACCAGAGACCAGGACTGTAAAAACAAAACAAATACCATTACCAGAGACCAGGACTGTAAAAACAAAACAAATAAGGCCCGGTTGCAACAAAAAAGTAAAGATAAATAATAGTTTCTTTGGCAACTAAATTTCATTTAAAAAGGAGCTATTATTTGAATTTAGCCTTGACTTTAACTTTTTTCTGGGCAACCGGGCCTGAGTCATGCATGAAAGGCTCTAAAAATGATATTTTTTCTTAACACATAATTTTTTTAAGCAAAAAATTATATGGCGGCCCTCTCCATTATAACGTCTGTGATTGGGCTTCCTGGCCTCATGCAGTGTTAATAACAGAAATGATATTGCAATCTCATGATGTACTCAAACATTTCACTTTTTAATTGTGAATAACTGTGACAGAAGAAAAGAAATTGAGGCAGACTGAGGTTTGAGCTCAGGAAACCACGGAACCACAACCAGGTTTAGATCAACTTTATGATTAAGATAAGATACTGTTTTACTTGGTTAACGTTAGAAATAGAAAATAAAGGCGTTTTCTACAAATCAATATTTTTATGTAAAACCCTTTATAATAATTGTGCATTTTTGGTAGTAGATTTAAAATTCTTAAATATAACTTTGACCAAATATTACAATTCACTGATACTTCGCTGCTTTAGGTGTTAATGAAATTTAAACAAAGAACTTACTCGTCTTTCCAACCCCATAAGAATAGCAAATCCAAGAATAAAAATGATGGTGGTAGATTTAGTCATGGTGTAGAGAGAGACGGTGACCAGCTCCAAGGCCCAGTTGGAGAAGCTGACGTCGATTCCGCTGGCTAAGCCGGTGGGGGCCACTGAACGGAGGGACAGCAGGAAGGGCAGGGACACTCGGGGAGTTCCTGTGTACACGCACATGACGCTGCGGATCAGCGCCGAGAGGCAGAACTTCACAATCAGGTGGTAAATCACCACTGATAAAGGAAAGTGTAAACCCTGAAACACAAATCACTCTAAGCCTAGATTCACACACTATTGTACTGCCCTTTTTTGTAGATATCTCATCAAATAAGCAGTGGCCTGTACATTGAATAGAACCTTTGTACTGCAAAAAACCTACACAGCTAAATACGTTTACCAAATACTCGACAGGCTTGTTAAGCAAACTGAATGAACTTTAATGTATCGAGTCTGATTGCTGTGGAAACAAAGGCTAAATGTTTTTTTTTTCCAATAAAAAAAATGTGTTGTGGATACACCTCGCAGTTTATTCGGTAAAAATCACTGTAAAAAAAAAACAGGCAGTGTATTGCCATGGGAATCCAGCCTAAGGCTGAGTCATTATTTAATACAAAAGTCCAGCATGTGTATCTAAAATTAACAGTTCACAAAATCCAGAACACTGATCTAGTTATACAGAGGACTTATATAAGTAGTTCATAAGTAATGAAATATATAGAAGAAAAAAATTAGTTATATACTTGCAGTACGATTTTTTTTGTTATATAGCTAAATAAATATGTACAAACAAACACAACTATTGATGTCATAGTCCCGCGTTCTTTATGACGAGTTTTACGTCCCTTTTTGTCATTTTAGACAGATGCAGAGAAGTTCCTTTTGGTCCACGCCAGATGTATCACGCCTGATTTTCACACTAAGCAAAGTTAAATCAGAAGCCATAAACCCCTATGAAGTCAATACAAACATTGTACATTATAAGCAAAGCAAAAATAATGTAATTCACACAGCAAGAAAGTATCTACATGTAGATAAATCGACTACACGTTTTGTAGATCAATTGGCGATCAAATTTGAAATAAAATTAAATAACAATAGGCACTGTCTGAAAATTCCCACAATGCCAAAACTACTGCCATATTAAGCACTGGTGTCTGAATCGGTAAATATTTTTTGTCAAACATTCCTGTTCTTATTAATTTTGTATGAGAAAAACTTATATACTTTTAGTATATAAATAAAATTTACTATTTAAAACAATATCATTATTTCAAAAGGGATTTCAATGGCTTTAATACAACGATTTTTATTTCAGGTTTCCATTTCATAAAAAATGCTGATTGCAAAATGTGCTTAATACAGCAGATTAGATCCCATAACTGGTTGGAATCTAAGACCCAAAAAGTTTAACATATAAAGAGTCAAATATTGGTTTAAAAAATTAATGGATTTTATTTTTACAATGCCTACTAATAGAAGCATATACCGCAACTTGTCTTGCAGCTCCAAAGCACATAGATGGTTTGGATTCTAGCTTTCAATGTGTAATTTTTTAAATAATACTTAGGCAATAGAATAAGAAAAAATATTATACTATAATTCTTGTACTTATTTATAAGAAAGAGAAGTAGATGTTTTGTATTTGTAAATTAGCATAAAATACGAAAACATTACTGAGATTTATTATAAATAAATAAATATTAGAAGGCATTTGTAATAAAGTGCTCCATCTGTTTGGGTTTTCAGTTGATCCATATTGCGCAATTTCACTTAAAAAATACTTGAGGTGAAAGAAATCTTACCTTGAGTAGCCATCTCTGATAAAAGGTCAGCCCAATAGACAATGCGAAGTAAATTAATATATAAGACAAAGACTGCAACGTTTTCAGGAAACACGTTCTATTTAATAACCCGGTCGGCGGCTTTATCGCATCCTCGTCGTTGTCTCTATCATCACTTTTTGTATTTACTTGCTCATAGCGTACCATTGGCATTTTGACAAGTCAATGTCAACAATTAGCATGTGCCAACATATGCCACAAAGGTACCGTCTCTCGAATAAAACATAAATCGAATTCAAATATTACAATTCAAACGCCAGGTTTGAATAAAGCGCAACTAGCCCTTAGATAAAACATTTAACTTTGTATAATAACACATGTTACGAAACAATTTAAATCATCCATCGGAATAAATTTGAGACATAAAAGCGAACCGTGCAGAACCGCCAACTAAGTTCTGTCAAAAAGAAATAGCCCAAAAAATGTATGACAGGTAGATAATGACAGAAATCATGTAAACTAGCAGTATAAAAACAGGTCCAGTTGACGCATGTATTAGCGAGTAAATTTTATTATCATCGCGCGGTTTCTGATTTTGGTGCAAGAAGGTTCTATTAGGACCGTCAAAAGTTTTTCAGTTTTTGTCAGTTTTCGTTTTTTCGTCGTCTTGTTGCCAAGGATGCCAACTTGACGGCATCTTAGCGCAGTGGTCGGCAAACTTATCAGCCAAATAACCAAATATGAACATTGCAGCAATAAAAAAAAAATGGGATCCAAATCTGCTTGTTTAGTAAACTTTTATTACACCAAATAAAACTAAAACAGACAATGAGCTTGCATCTGAAATGAACGGGTGGTGGCCCAGTGGGTAGCGTCGCGGTCTCTGAGTCCAGAGATCGTCGGCGTCGGTTCGAATCCCCACTTCGACACGACTCGATTCCTATTTCCAAGCACAAGCCGCTTAGGCTTTATTGAAAATAGTATTTACAAATTAAAATATGTGCAAATATCATAAAATTGCATAGATTTCTTTTTATTAAAAAAAAAAAAAAAAAAAATCTCGCTGGAAAGCTTAAGTAAGTCAGGTTTGTATTTTGTTGTTTTTAATTTTACGCATAATTCCAAGCTCTCATCAATACGACGACTTCTCAATTTACTCTTGATAATGTTCATGCTTGAAAAAGATTGTTAGGAATATTATGTTGAACCGAAAAAGGAAAGAACAGCAAACGCAAGCTTTTTAAGCTGATCGTAAGAGTCAGGAATACTATTCCAAGCGTTGAAAATGATCATGTCTTCCTTCTCCAGGTCATTCAAAGCAGACCACTTGTGCTGTGAACTAAGATCACATTTTTTCTTCTCCAATATTTCCAATCCAACACAAAGACGTTCGAATTTAGAGCACCATATCTCCTTGTTTTTTAAATCCAGCAATTGTATTTCAAAGCTACCAATTTCAATTTCAAAAGGTGAAAATTTCAACTCGGTTTATCGTAGCATTAAGAGGATTATGACAAATGCTTAAGTTGCTCTGCTGTTTTTAAATTCCTGAAACCTGCTGAGAAATGCTTCACTCATATTTAAAATCATTGTTTTAAAATGGTGTTTATCGATATCGATCTTGGCGATGCTTCAGCAGGCTCGGAAAGTGAAACAATGTTTCCTTTTCAAAATCCTGAGCAAAAATGGATAATTTTTTTTTTTTTTCGAATGTTATTACTTCTTCTAGTTTCGAAAAAATTAAGTTTCCTTTCCCTTGTAGTTTACGATTAAGCTGATTTAGATAAGACGTAACGTCAACCGTACCATGAAATAAAAGTTTTGAATCCACTGATCGTCTGTTAGTTTTGAATAGTGAACGCCCTTCTCAAAGAGAAATGCTTTAATTTCCGGAAAAAAAGACGCGAAACGTTTTAAAACGTTCCCTCTTGATAACCAACGTACCTTGTTATGAAGCAGAAGATCAGCGTACTCACTCTCCATTTCAAATAAAAATTCTTTGAATTGGCGATAATTAAGAGCTTTAGCTAAAATGGAGTTGATAATGGTAATCACTAACTTTACGAATGTCATCCGGAAATGTTTGCGCACAAAGTGCTTCTGATCATGGTGAATGATACAATGGTAAACAAGTATCTCGTGATAATTTTTTTCTTTCAAAGTAGCAACAAACCCTTTTCTTACGCCGGTCATACTTTTAAACCTATCTGTTTGAAATCGACACAATTTTATCGAGGGAAAATGATGTTTATCAAAAATAAGATGTAATTTTTCTCTTACCAAGTTTTTTTTAAATGAAAATATTATTGCGCTTTCCGTGAATATTTGTGTCAGAGCCGCACTTAAGGTGTCTAAGAGCCACATGCGGCTCTGGAGCCGCACTTTGCCGACCACTGTCTTAAGGATTAGACATAGACATCGAGCTACTATTTACTAGAAGGGGCGGGCAATTCCTTACAAATTTTCTAAAAATATACACTTCCTAGGGTTAATGGGCCTGTAATGTGAAATTTTCTGTGAATGCAGAAAAAATAAGCGAAAAATCACAAAACCATCGATTCGATCCGTTTGTAAATCGGATAATTGTTAAGCAAGATACGATCATTCAAAGTTCAGATTTAAAAAAAATATATATTATGGACTAATAATTCGGAAGAGAACTTAACAGGTTGTTCTTTCCCTATGAAGCGACGCTCCGACGTAACGACAAAATATATATATTTTAACTAGCGGTTACCGGCAGATAAAACAGTTTATGCAAAGAAAAATATGATATTCTCGGCAGTGTGCTGGCGTCGCCACCACATAAATATTAGGCAATAACTTAATATCTAAACAGCCTTTTCGTAATGTCCTTTTTTATTCATGTTCTTTTACATTTCATATTATTTTTATTACAAAAATAAATGTACGGATTCATAAGGATTTCACAGATTTTATAGGAAATGTATTTTTTAGTAAAGAAATAGGATACAGAATCACAAATTTACCGATTTTTTGCGAAATTCAGCAAAAGTTTTCTAAACGGACTTTCGCAATCTTAAATACGGAAAGCTGGTCTTTGGAATCAATCTGGCAGCACTGCATTTGAATTCTTAGTGTTTCCTCAGTTTCCTGTTCGTTATCCATATTTATATTGAATTATGTAGATTTACCTTCTATGTTGAGCTTTTTAATAATGCCTGTCTATTATATTATTAATTACGTATTGATTCCGTCTTGACAATATTACATTAATTTGTAATAAAACTGGAGCTGAACCTATGTATATTATACAACATAACTTGCTATTACTGTTTTTTTTCATCATCATTGCCGTTAATTGTTAATAAGGATATAAAACGATCTATGAATAGGTACACAATAATATAAAATAAAAGTTTCATCAGCTGCTGAACTTGTGTATAACTTATTTTTTCTATGTTCGAAGCATAAACTTTGTGATTATCAATGTAAATGAATAAATTGAAAAACTGTTTTTTTATTCACTTTTTATTTTATACACTTATTTTTTCTGTTGTAATAATATATTATGCACCTACACAAGTTTATTATTACTATTCAAATGGATTCTTATGCTAGCTAAACCTGAATTGTCATTATTTATGTTTGTTAATAATTTTTTATAGTCGGAAATAAAGAAAAATATTCCCAATTTGAGTTTATTTACTAATTTTCCTTTAACATTCATTTGATTATTCAACAGGGGGGTAAAATATGTATTGTGTGTAGTGTGTAAGTCTAATGGACTCTGTCCGTCAATAAATAAATAAAATAAAAATAAAATGAGTCTGTCAATATCAGGGATTTCTTTGTTGTTACAGCTTGGTACTTCTTCATTTTTGGAATTCTGGTGCTGGCTTTTTCCACCTAAGAAGTAATAAGTTTGTACGGTAAGATCGTAAGAGGTTATTCATTACCTTTAAATGAAGATTATAAAAAATCGGACAATACAAACAAGTTCCTAGTAGATATTTAAAATGTGATAAAAATATTGCTCTAGTGCTCAATATCAGAGAAAAATTCAAGGACTACATTTGCAAGGAGGAACGGAGTAGCAGGCCGATTGCATTTCCTCTCAATACTTTTTATCAAGAGTTTGTATAATAGTCAAACCATTCTTTTTCTACAGGGGAATTGTTTAATTGACAAAAATAATTAGACTTGGCAAATAAATGTTGATTTTTTTCTTGAAAAAAATCACAATTGACAAATATAAATAATCTCACTCTGGTAGGTACTATTATAAAAATAATATTAATGTATTTCATTTATTTATCTTATAGCTCATTTTGAACTTGAACACAACTTGAATGGTGTATGTGTTAAAAAAAAAGGTTATTTGGTTTATTATTATTTAATAAAAGAAAATATAAAAAACATGTCAAAATAAAATAATACAAGAAAAACATCATAAGGTATAATTTGGTGCCATGTGGCTGAGGGCCACAATGCCCGGTAATCGCATCGAGTCTGAAAATTGAACTACATATACACAGGATTTTTTTAAAATATGGAGTATTAAGTGACCTAGTTTAAGATGAAATCTCTATGATTAGGTAACTCAATATACTATGTGAGAAACAGCATTTTAAATTTAATTCTGGCTGGATATATACTTAGGGTAATGAACCAAAAATTCAAGGAATAGTTGGCAGAGATTAAATTATAAATATCGTCAAATCGCACCTTTAGAATGAAAACGACCTTTATAATGTTATAATGATAACACTGAAAAAAGTACATTATGCATATTTTAGTATTTACTATTTTTTCTTATTTTAACACAGAAAGGTACATAATTTCCTTTAAAAAATAAGAAGAAATCGATATGAACGAATACAATACTGTTTACTTGCTTCTTCTGAGAATTTCTGAAAAATTGGTATTTTTAATTAGGTTGTTTCATTCTAAAGGTGCAAAATGCAAAAAAAAAAAATAATTACACAAATGAGATAGTTAATTTATTAGGGACTACTTAACATAAGTATAAAAAATATAAAACATAAGTCAATTATTATTTAATCATTAGGAAAGGTAAGCCTTTTAATTCAAATAATTTTAAAACAAATAATTTTCAGATGTTTTAGTTTGCCTAGAGTAAAAAAAATACTATATAGCTTTTTAATAATGATTTTTCAAAAAATATAATAAATTCGTGTCCAATGACTTTGTTACTGGGATCATACAAAATGTTTATACATGTTGGCTGTCTCTGTTTTTCTACCTGTGAAATCTTCGGTTTTAGCTCACCAATCTAAAACCATACATTTTACAAATGGCAAAACACTGTGTGTAACATTTAAGCTCATATTTGTGCAATTTTGACTCTTTAAGTAAGTACCTATCCATAAAATATTTAAAAAATACAATTTCATATTGCTCCCTATGTGGGAGCATATGGATTCCTTTTGAATTCCACATTAAAAAGGTTAATTCCACAATTAACCTTTTTAGGTACTCTATTTTCAGTTTCTGTTATTTTCTTATGTGTAAAATTATTATGCTTAAAACTTAAATACATTTCAGGTAGTAATTTAAACGCCTCGCTGTAGATTTTCAAATGGCATTGCTTGCGAGGTATTGACTGTCACTTTTTTTAAAGTCTTTTTTTTAAGGAAATTATTTTTTTTATTTGAGAAGTGAAAAATTTATGTTTTACTGGTCTAGGGCCTTCGATCTCGGACAGCATCAATAAAGAATTCTAAATTTCTTCCACTTAAGGAATCTCCAATCATATGCGATGTTGCATTATTTGAATTGATGGTTTCATGTGAAGGACGATTTTGCTGTCTCAAATTAAAATGGAAAAGGCTGTTGCCTATTGAAATAGGTAAGTTGAACACATAATTCATAATAAAAGCAGCTACCAGGAAAAGGAGAAGGGAAATTATTACTATATTTAAAATTGTGTACATGAGTAGCCCCATGCCGAATGGCGTGTTAGCTGAAACAAAAAAGACAAATGAATTATTAAAAACTATTACTGTTATATTTTTTACAAGTATAATTTAGGCGATGAGAATCGTTGTTGGTACAGTTATTTTAAATACAAATAAAATTTTATTTTGTATTATCTGCGTAATAAGCCATTGACTCTTGAAATAAAAATATGAAAGAAGTTTCCATCCATATGAATTCAAATAAAAATTTTAATTGTTGTACGACGAAATAAAAAAATATTTTTCGTTTTAAAAAAGAAACATTTGGGTTCTTATGATTATAATATGTATAGACATATCCCCGCAAAAAGTAATTAAAACAGAATTTAAAAACCCATAATTTGTAATGTTTTACCTACACATGAATAATTCACTGCTTCAGATATTCCAAACGCTAAATACTAACAATTCAACGTAAATAATGCAAACGGAAAAAATCATAATTTCATATATTCATTAATAAATAAATGTGCATATACCTATAAAAATATGTGTATAAAATACAATATAATATATATTTTAATCATACTACCATAGTATATCAGATATTCATTCAACCTAATAATACTGAAAAAAATTTTGTTAGAATACTTTTGATGAAAGGTAGCCAATTCTTTTTATCTCTCGCCTACCACAACTACAGAAATATTTCAATTCAGAGATAAAGTGCGTTCTTTGGCGTTAATTTGTTTAAAATTAGACTCTCCCTGTATCCCAACATTTAAAAACAAACAGTAATAAAGTTTCAGAAAACAGCAATTTTACCACTTACCGGTGTGAAAGTGTATGTATATATGGGACGCGTTTAAAAAGGTATCGAACTTTGGATAAATTCGGCCGGATAAAGGTGGCAGGAATCAAGCGTTTATAGAAATCATCACTTTTTGGCGATGGGGTGGTGAATTTTTATAAATCACTTTATTATAACAATTTTATAACTTTATTATTAGAAAAAGAAAAGAAAAATTATGTCATAGAATTTTCTGATGTATTAGGGGCGATCTACCTCAATATTTTTAGACTACTTACGATCGACTTGAGAGGCTGCAAGTATGTGTGATGCAGGGTTGTCGTACATACACGATACACCCTACCTAGGTAGGTAGGGTGTACCGTAGCATATATAGATATTAGCTTTCCGCAAAATTTACATTATCTTAGTCAAGGTTTGGGTTAGGTTTACTTAAGTTCTTCTCTACAATATCAATGAAAAAACTCCTAGTTATTCAAAATTGCGAGTTCATTCGTTGTTACAAAACAAAAGAGTTACATATGGTGTTAAACTCAACTAAGGAGTGACTTTGGATGTTGAAGCGTGGCACTGCATGTCCTCAGCATACTTTTCATAAGATGGTGCGTAACCCACTGAGTGCCAATCGCAAGCATGATGACATATGATCGTCAGTTAGTCGATTGCGATATTTTGACTTAATTATCTTCATTTCAGAAAATGCAGACTCGCACAAGTAAGTTGACCCAAACATTGCCGTCAGTTGAAGGGCGATTTGCCTTAGATTCGGATATTTATCTTTAGATATAAAAAAACAGAAATTTGTATCAGATGCTGTAGCTTTGAGATGTATATCTGATATAATCTGCACCAACTCATTTTCGTAGTTTAGTAATAAATTTTTGTAGTTTAGTTACCTACTTATTAATTTTTTTTTTCTTCTCAAGATCTACTCAAAAAGCACTCGCGATCGACTGGTCGATCGCGATCGACCGTTTGGAAGAAAAACAGATTAATGATAAGTTTACCAGTTTATAATAAGTTTAAAAATGTATCACGTTAGGATAAGAATACGTAGTTAAGGATAAAGTGTATTATAAATAATTAGTCTATGTAAATTTATATACCTACAACCTACAACTAAATAAATATAATAATTTTAAAAAATAAATTAAAATTGAAAAAAATGTTAAAAAATCAATCAATAAAATTGTTTTGTATTCAGGAAAATCTTGTGATACTTAGCTTTTTATAAAAATAAAATTTATGAATAATTGTTTAAATATCTTACTATTTAGTTAGTAATATTAGTTTTAAAAACTATGAACAGCATGAAATAATCGCCTAGTAGGCAGAGCACGCTCCTGCGCTAGATGGCAGTTTTTTTACATAGCCTCCTACACTTGTTTTGGTAGTGATTAGTCATTTTATCGGAGTGTTATTGTTTTATTGAATCAAACCCGTAATTTATTACATTTAATTTATTGTTTTCATAAACGCCTGGAAGGCTAAATAGAATAATGAAAAACTAAAACTGTACCTTTAATGGTGAGAGTGTATTCATGAAACATTGAGAAAATCATGGTTATTTGGTTGGCAACCAATTTGTTAAATAAAATTCCTAGTATTTTCAGTGGGTGTAAACTATGCCAGAAATGTGAGATGCGTTTAGCAAATGCTGGTTGACAATTCTTGAATCCAAAATAGTACCAAGGACAATCAGATCGCTTTATGTATTCTTCATAATCTTTAGTATCTGCTTCCTGAAAGTTGTTATAAATATAAATTAATCATTTTGTTTTAATGTTTTCTATGATCACAATATAAAATTTGAAATATTTTATATTTTAATTTTATTATTATTGTTTCAACGCCGGTAGGGCTTTTACAAAAACATATTTTAAAAGTTACACAGTAGGCCAAATTACAATAATTCTATCTGTTTTCTATTAATTTTAAAGCAACCGCTATTTTCTTTGATCAAATTTAGCAGATCCATTATAAGGAGGATGATTAATCATAACATTTCACTTGATTCATCGCCTTTAAAATATGGTAATGAAATTAATCTATTGCATGATGTATGGGCAAAGTATTTGCTTTTTTTAAAAATGTATGTAATTTTATGATAATTGCACATATTACAATTTGTAAATATTATTTTCAATGAAGCCTAAGTGGATTGTGCTTTACTACCAAAATAGAAATCTAGTCATGGCAGAGTGGGGATTCAAACTGGAGATATTAAGACTTAAAGACCACGAAGCTACCACTTAGCCAACACCCATTTTTTATTAACAAAATTCTATTTTGAAAATCCCAGAACAAATCATTATAAATTTAATACTTCATGAACACTTGATTTGCCCATGAAGTATTGAATATTAATAATTCTTTTTTGTTGAATTTTTATAATATTTTTTTTCCTAATAGAACAATTAGATAATTTAAAAAACAGAATACTTCGCCCATACATCAAGGATTCTTTCTTACAGCACTAAAACTGTAACATCATATTTTCAGTCTAGGTAATGGAAAAAATTGGGTTATAAAGTTTATAAACAAGGTCAAACTAAAAAAAAAATGAAAGAAAAAAAGGAAAAGGAAATGAAAGGAAGGAATGGATGAGGAAGGAATGGATGAGGAACTGATGTTTCTATTAATTGTTAACCTAAAACATTAACCCAATTTATTTTTTTTGCAACTGTCTTCACCGTGGGAAGAGAGTTCTACCACACATGTATTGTTTTGAAAAAATAAACAATTGAGTTTTGAGAAACACCATAATTGTATGGAAAATCACCTGGCAGTTCTCACACTTTAGCAAGTTATTTAAAAATAATTAATATCTCATTGCGCTAATTTTTCAATACATAAATAATTGAGAGAAATTCGCATTAATAATATTAGTTCCTGTCCAGACTACAAATGTAACCTCTTGGTTGCCATATTTCATGCGAGTTCATATTTCAAATAATTATGTATAAAAACAAGGGACTGCATTTGAAGTCAGGACAAGAGTTTATCTCTTTTGAAATTATTTGCAATGGATACCAAGACGAGCTTTAGATTGGCTTTTAATACACTTGGTGCATATCTAAACATGGCTACTCGAAATGGGTGAACTAAGACAGTGAAAACACAAAGTTCTATTAAAGGTATTAGATTTACTGGATAGGATTAACTTAAAAGTGAGTGAAACTGCGCAAAACAAGTTGAAAAAAAACAAAAAATTAATAAGATGAACCGTGGAGTAGAACATTTTTTCGATGGCATAGAGCGCAGACGTTCCAAGTGCGGTTTTAGGTATAAATGAGTTAAGTGCTTTTCCATATTATCTCTTATGACAATACTATATGGTGCACAATTTTTTTTCAAGTGATATTTCACTTACTATTGTCACGATTCTAATATGCATTTGTTATTTACGCATACTTTGTATTATGGTGTAAACTTTAAAATCGCTTTTACTCAAATTGAGTAATCTTACACTCGACATGTCTGCGCTCAATGCCATCATTTTTTAGACCAACTTTCCAGTGAACATATTGACTAAATGAACTTAGGTTTATGAATATGAAATTTAAGTTTAGGTTTTATCTTTAGGTTCAGATCCCACTCCAGTACACTTGTTTTCTGTTTTCTGGTACAATGTATTCTGACTATATAAAAGCAGCCCTGAAATACAAATATTTAAGTACCTAACACAACGGTCAATAAATCTCAGGCCTATGTTGTAAAACAACAATTTTTTGCAATTTATTAAAATAATTGTGTCATTTGGCAGTGATAATGCTTTTATTTTTTCTGATGCCCCCCTTGTAGAACAATTTATATTTGCCTTCAGTCATCGTCAGCTATCTCTTGCAACTTCATTTTACAATTGCCCACAATGATTTTTAGGGTTTTTTCGATGTTTTCAGGATTAACAGCCTCATTTGTTTGTCCAAAACGTTCAGTATCATCGGTATCTTTACGATCACATATAAAATTAGCAAATCAATGTTTGATGGTTGTTGTGATAGAGCAGAGTCCGAGTAACACTGAAGCCATTGTTCAGCTTGAATGGTATTTTTTGCCATGAAAAAGCAATAATAAATCAATACTACTAATTTCGTAAAACCCTTAGTTTTTGAAAATAACAAAAGTACTGTCACTTAAGTCAATTTAACTCTGTAAATAATAAACTGAATGGCATAAAATTTGGACAGCATTCCTTTAAAGGTTGCACATTTCAAATATTATACCGATATTTCGATAGAGGCGCATTTGGTGATTAGGCCCGAGATTTATCGACCAATGTAATATATCATAAATCACAAGAACTTTAAGTTTAATGTATTTTTTTAAATTAAAGGAAACAAACTCTTTATTTTTTTTTACTTTAATGGGGTGTAATCTAGCAAATTTGTAACTATAATAATCTTTATATTAGGTAATACTTATCTTTTAAGATTCCATTTAATTTCAACAGTTTTTAGAAGACTATGACACTATCCTAACTACGCACAGGTAAACTATTTAAACTACGCAGATCGCATACAAATTGTGAAAGTAATACAAATTTATATTTACGTTGTTTTATGTTTGTAAAATATTTGGCATAATTCAGATTATGGCGCACCATCATTTGTAGTCAATCTAGAGAAAAAAAGTTTAAAAGCTACAAAAGTCTGGCATAGCATTTTTTCCATACCATATTTCCTGATGTTTGTTGATATTGAATTGAGTGATGAATTTCATTAGATGTTGAAGATATATTTTTTTTTTTAAAAATTCGATACTAAGACCATCAGCTTTTAGCTATGGAGTAAGTATCTCATTTACTTTTAACACCCTCAGACTTTTTCCTGCAAAGATAAGCGAATCCGCAACGGTATTTTTAGGCCGTTTTAAGAACATTTTTTTATAAATTTGAGGGTAGGCTGAAATAAGTCATGCAAACATGCTTGTAGAATATAAACAAAAAGGCCTAAAGAATCACGCCTAGTGGCATTCAGGCGTTACATCTTCCATCCATTGGGGAGAGGGTGTAGAGAAGATATATACAGGGTTATTTTTTAGTCAGTTAACAAAAAAAAAACCCTGAATTCAGTATCGTTAATAGAACCCATTTCAATAAAAAAACATGTCCTTTCTCAAATAAAAAAAAAAGAAAAGTTCACCCAAATGATTCCTCAGTCACACTTACCCTTATGCGCCGCGCATGAACTCAGATGACCAGCTGTGAATAGGATGTGCTAATTTGTAAAAAATTATAGGAATAAAAATAATAAATTGTAAAAATAAAAAGTACATGTTTTTTTATTAAAATGGGTTCTATTAACGATACTAAATTCAGGGTTTTTTTTTGTTAACTGACTAAAAAATAACCCTGTATATTACCTCTCCCAGAGGGGAGAGGGTATAGAGATATGCATGCAAAGTTTGGAGCAGTTGCGTTCACCAGTTTGTTTTGAGTAGCAGAACTAAAGAGACGTGTTCAAGTGTTGTGTCATTGCGAATTAAACACCCCACGCTGTTTAAAAGCTGTTTATGGTGGCTATGCTGTTGATTGGTCTGCCGTGAATAAATGGGTGTAAAATTTCGACTGCAAGCCTGAAACTTAAAACGCCGCGTTCGATAAAGAAAAATGGAGGGGATGTTCCACCATTGCCACAGATAATGAACATCACAAATTCATGGACAATTTTATTTGAAATTACCGGAATACCGAAGAGGCTATGCGAAACCTGAAGTTTAAACTGATTTCACACCTTCCTTACTTCTTTACTCCCTTGATCTTGAGCTTTGCAATTTTTTCAACCTACCCTCATAGTTAGGTTTTCATAAGACATATCGCACCATGAATACTATACTTCTTAAGCCTTAATTTTTCGAAAATAAATGGAGGAAAACCGTTATAGCTCACTTTGATCGCCATATTTCTGTCTAAGAAATGTGTCTTTATCTCTATCCTTCATCGATATTAAATATAAAATAATCCAATTTCAATGAAACAGTACTGAAATAAAATCACATTTTTGCGATTTCCCAAAAGTTATATTTTTTAGTTACTGCAGTTTAGAATTCACAGTGCGATAGGTATGCAATACTTTTATAGGTAAATAAAATAAATATAGTTACCTCTGTACATAATCTGATTTCCCAAGCCAATGTTGCTAGAAAAAATATCAAGAAAAGTCCTTTTCTAAATGGGATCCGTGACTTGTTTAAGTAAATCAAAAACAAGCATGCAATAAACATGGTACTGAGACAAATTTCAATCTGAAATGAAAAAAAATTAATGTAAGGATATTATGTGGAAAAGAAAAGAATATTTTTTTGAAATCCGTTCTTTGATTTGTTTGTTTCGAGCAACTGACAAACTAAACTACGAGTTATCAATGTTTTTTTGTCTGTAAAACTAAACTAATAGTTAAATCAATGTGTTTATTGTCTGTCAAACTAAACTAATAGTTAAATCAATGTGTTTATTGTCTGTAAAACTAAACTAAGAGTTAAATCAATGTGTTTATTGTCTGTAACAGTGGATACAATTCGCCGGCAGTTTGCGTCAGAGCTGCGGGACATGGACTTGACTCGGGAGGATACGCGGGAGTTGGCGGGCGGGCGATCGCTTGGCCTGGAGGCAGTTTGTGGATTCCATATGCTCCACATAGGGAGCGGATATGGTATGATGATGATGATGAACAGTGGATACTGATTACTATTACTAATCTATCCTTATCCGCACCCAATGGATAATGACTTTTATCTAAACCTGTTTCTTGCAACTGCAAGAACCATTGGGTAACACTCGAGCCTTTTTATTGACTTATTATTAATTATTAATTATTGAAGTTATACTTCTTTGCGCCCGTTACACTTTGGGGTGGGATGCGTCACGCTGATTTTTAAGAGAAAATGGCGCTTAAGAGAAAATGGCGCCACAGTCACTGATGCTTGTATCTGATACTTTGTTTTGATACAAGTATCGATACTTTTTATTGATACGATATTGAAGCCGGAATTAACAGTACCAAGTTTCAACACCGATAGCGCTGCAAGACAATAACGTTGCTCTTCTATGTTCCCAGTGTTTTTTTAAGTGAAAATTGTGGTTTTTTAATTCTGAAAATCTTTAAAAAGAAAAATAAATAACAATATTATAAATAATAGTGAAAAATCCATATTAATTATCTAGAATATATTGTTAGTTACTTTAGTTATCATAAGCCAATTGTGTCTTCTTGGAATACAATACGATTCTAATGACCCCAACAGAAAATGAGCAAGATGAAAGAATGATTTTATATAGAAGAAATAACTGATAATGAATAATATAGGTGTATAATATAATAATGAAGTCACGTATGATATATTGAATATAAATATATTGAATAATATTGAAAAATGTCTTATATTTCATTTATATATCCTGTCTGTTTGTGTGCGTGAGTGGGTGTATGAGAATGGCCAAAGAAGTATAACTTCCACCGTGTGGTCCGACGCACACCGATTTTTTTTAAACTTACTGTAAGTACTTACATAACGTATTTGAAACCATCTTAAAAATGTGTCAGTCCATTTTTCTATTAGCTGTCGTGTATAGGATTCCTTCTCAATATGCTCTGATAAAAGCCCATCAATTTTCCTAAATTTTGCAGCAGAGAAAATTTCTGAATCAGCAACATATTGGGAGAGTAAATCAAATTCAGATTTAGGAATATTCAAAGTGAATAGATCCTTGAATCAACCCTGTATCTTGATCCTAAAGAAAAATTAAATATAGCATTAATAAAATACACAACAAAGTAGGGACTTGTATGAACTTTCAATAATTAGTAGGTGCCTCAGAATAACAGAACCTGTAATGTCATTTTAATTATTACTTATATAAAAAAAACAAACCCAGAATAAATAAGATGAAATACCGTAATCAATTCATTTCTTTTAAGAAATATTAAGCATGTGTGAGCCCAATGAACAGTAAAATTGCTTTAAAACGAATTAGAGAAATAGAATAAATAATATTGATATATCCGGATCCTTGAACCCACCTAATCTGTTAATATACATTCAAGGATTAGTATTTAGTTTATTGACCATCACACTTATTATGTAAATCAGCATTAATATAGGCAATCGGTATTACTAGAAAATATTATAAATGTGGCAATAATGTTCGCCGTGATTGAGTAATAAATTGACTCAATATATAAAAACCGAACTTATTTCTTTAAGTAAACCGCCACTTACTCTGAATCTGCCTCTCGAAATAATTATATTTATCAATCTCCTGTAAAAATATTCTCCAATATCCACACATTTCTCTTTTGCTGTTAACTCGGTACAAAGGCACTGGTTTTCATTCACCCCGTTTTTAGACTTATGTCCAATATCCCAAGGATCAATTGCGGATGCCGCCGATAGTACGAATATAAAAATTGATATAAGAAACATATTGAAACATTCCCCTTCGAGACTTATGTTTGTCAAAAGATACTTGTGTGGAATTGATTATTATTTGTCCAATATTGTGTCACACAATAAAGATAGTTTAGAAACTTAATTAATATAATTATTGTGATGAAATTACAAAATACACTGTAAACGTAACGAAAAACGTCATTCGTTTGATCCACAAATTAGTTTGTTTTTTGATTCATTTCATATTTCATTCTTCGTTATGTCTCATGTCAGTTGTCAGTTTGACGTTTGACCACAGAGCATACCACAAAGCAACGAGCAACCCACAGAGTTTGTATGAGGCATCTCTGAAGAAAAAAACTGATTTTGTCACTTTCACCAACACCTATCTACATACAGGCCTGCACAGCCAAACAAGATGGCCGCCATAAGAGGCCATACTTTGACTCAGCCTTCAACAGCAAATTTGACAGCTAGTGAGTTCAGTTGACGGTGTTAAATTTATTTAGTACATTCTTTAAAAACAATACAGTTTTAATTGAATTCATAAATAAAACAAATAATACATGATATTCCAAATTTATTCAATAAAAAAATAAATTAAGTACACGATAAATCCATAACATAGATACATAAGTGTAAAATAGGATGTAATCAAATAAACAAATGTAATAAACAATATTATTGGTATTCAATTACTTAAAATATTAAAATCCTATTAATCGATCAAAGAAAAAATGTAAGAGGTTATTAATTGTATCATATTTACACTTATTTATATTAAAAACTATTACATTAACAAACTTAATATAACAAAAGGCGAAGAATGACACAAATAAAAGTAGGTACACATATATAAGTACCTACTGAAGTAAATAAAAAATAAAATTTACAGTAAGTAGGAATATTTACAGAACACACATAAAAACATACATACATTAAAGTTAAAGAACCAAGAAAAAAATCATGAAAAACTTGACTGAGACTAATTAAATTTAAAAATAAATATGAAATTATAAAATATGTATTCTGTACAAATGTACACATTAACAGATTTACTAATATATTAAATAATTTGTGATTAACAGTAAGTAAGAAACAAAAGAGAAAGTTTAACGAAGTCTAAGCGAGACAGAAAACCACATAAATGATGAAAACAAGAAGCAACGACAAAAGTAAAATATAAAATTTATAAAGTATGTATATTTATAAACAGTAAGAATCAAAAGAGAAAGTTTAATGAAATCCTAGTGAGACAGGAAATCACACAAAATAATAATACAAAAAGCAATGACAAGAGTAAAATGATTATGATAAAGTTTTATATTTATATATATAGTATGTATATTTTATAACTAAAAGACACAATTACAAGTAGTATGCAACGAAATTAAAATTATATTTACAAAATGCTAGGTAAGATTTATACAATGACCTTGAATAACATTTTTTGCTCAAATATAAAATATTGATTTCTGATTTAACGCAACAGCAACACTGAACGAACTTCATGTCCAATTCTATGATTCTATGGTGTAGGTGTTAATCAAATTAATTTTAGTGTATTCTATGAATCAACTTGTACTAGGTATATTATCTGTGACCCTAGGGAGGAAAGTCGAAAGGGCGGAAGGAAGGGATAGGGGGGAAGGGGATTCATAGACAATATTGCGTTCATACTTAATTAATTTATGGCTAATTAATTTCCTGATATTTGAGTAAGAACCAATTAATTTTTTTTCTTCTATAAAATATTGTCTTGTCTGTGAAATTCCACTCAATCGACGGATAATCATTTTCTATGGGGAAGAATCAGAGTTGTTCATCTATAAGTATAATACAGTGCTGCCAGACGGAGGGAATTTTCCCACTTTCCGGGAATTTTCGGGACAAATTTTGAGAAACGGGAAAAACGGGAGGATTCCGAAAAAGAGGGGAAAAAGCGGGAATTTTCGCACTTGTGGGCATAATTTATGTGAATTTCGACATTTTTCGTCCGAATGCATGGCTTTATTTGTTTTCGACCGTTTAATGTTTCAATGTTCTTGACTTAAAGATGTTGCTCTAATTTTTATTAAATAAAAGCCCGCTCTGTTAGGGTAATATGAACTTTTTTATGTTTTAATATTTCAAACCTGGGCGCCATAACGTCGGAGCATGCTACCAACCTTGGCTACGTAGCATCTTACTGTGTTTTATTGCGTTTTCACGCACTTTATACGGCCACTAATGTCTCCTGAGTCTTCCCCATACACACAATGACTAAAAATATTTTCGTTAAAATGAACGTTTTTAAGCCTTTTGAGAGAAAACGGGAATTTCTGGCCGAAAGTGGGAAAATTGGCAGCGCCGGGTGGGAGAAGCCGTCTCTCGGATCTGGCAGCACTGGTATAAATAATTATAATCTGTGGATTTTATGGTGTACGGTGTAGGTGTTAATCAAATGAAGGAAGCGTTTCTTTTTCACGTTATTTTAAACTAAAGTAAAGTATATTCTTTCGGGTAGTGATGGTAAATATCTTTTATGTGATACAAAAATTCGCATGAGTTGTTCGTATTACTTTATTCCTGAGTTGACCGTATGTGTATCTAAAATTTAATTCCGTGGATAGACTCCCTGCATCGTAAGTCATGGCGGCTTGACAGCGTTGCGTTGTATCAAGTAAGTTAATAACAGCTTCGCTTTCACCTGCGTTATTATAATATTTATTAGTTATTTTTCATCCGTATTCACGCGCACAGATTTACTAGTCTTTGTCGTTATCGTCTGTTTATTTTTCATAAAACTGATTTTTATCGTATTTCATTTGCCGTGAATGATTGAAGAAATTCATTCGTTTTCAGAGCTGCCAGTAACTAAGAATAGAAATCAACGTGTAGTGTAAATAAACAGAGCTTTTTAATTTTGTGTCTAACCGAGACCTCGAACGCAAGGAATGGTTTGCGCTTATGTTCTTGTAACCAAAATTCATTTTGTAGCCCAAAATCATGTTTGCTTATTTTTGTGCGACATTTTCGTGGACTGTCAAAATGTTGTGATTTTGGTTCAATGATAATTTATTCTTATCACTTGATGTGTTTTGCTAATGTTATGAGTAACGATTTAGGTTTGTTGACTACTTAAAACATAACCTCTAAGCCAGTTTGATATCTACAATCAGTTTGTTTTTTTAAAAATTACATTTTGTGTCCCCATTAAATATATAATAATATGGCTTTGAAACATAATTTTATTCAGTCTAATTAAACATAATAATTCACATAATATTAATTTGTGCATAGATGGATAAAATACGAACTCAGGGTGAGAATTCTTCCAGGTGTTGGTGAGCCTGTTTACCAGCGTATAGTTGGCTGCAGTGCTCAGACAATGGGTCATAGGTCATAGAAGAGGGAAGATTTACACTTAATTCCAGAGCCATTACCGATAAGTGAATCAAATTACCCTCAATACACGAGGAAAGAACTAATCTCAGAAGTAAGTATTTTTGGATCGTAGTACCATCTGATCATTTCAACTTTTATTAAATTTTTACCAACCAATCTGCATAAAAATCATTGCATGATAATTTTTCTATCGTTTTATATTCGAAATAAAAAGTGTCCGATTTCTCAGTTTTTCTCTGCAAATTCCGTCAGTATTTTTAATTTTATTTTATTTAATTTTATTCGGGTAGCAAACAGTTAAAAAGTACATGTGGTAAAACATAAACTGATAATTAGAAACTTTTAAGGTTTTTAATAAATTTTACAAACAATGATTAGAAACCAGATACGAACACTAGACTTATTTCAGTATAATCCGGGTCTTCCAGGTAGTGTAAAATTCAAACTTCGACACGTGGTCTTAACTATTGCTGTTACAAGTTTTTAATTTTTGACTGAGTGTTTTTTGTATTTCTCTGGTATATATAAATATTTGTCGCATTTATTAACGTATATTTGGCCAATTTTGGAAAGATTGATAAATATGGGAATCTGGTTTTTTTTAAATATTTTGTTACTGAACTTTTATTTTTACACAAACGACTATTTAGGTGAAAACAATGTTTCAGGGTTATTTACTGTTTTTTTTATGGGCGTCTTCTCAATTACAATTTGGTCTCCATCGAACCCATACAGCTGGGCATTCGGCATATCATCGCCGGGGTGGCTTGTGGCCAGGTTCAGACATTGGATGTTTTACATGTAGGTACCTGGACGAGGCTCGTCCTGACTACGTAGGACAGATGCTGGGAATCTGCAGTTGTGTCATATACCAGTGGCGGTTCGGCAATTGCATGCGGTCCATGCTGGCATTACTCGTACGGAAAACATTTGAAAAAAATTGTAAAAATAAATAATATTAAATATAAAATAAAAAATTTAACTATACCCTGTAAGTATTTTTTCATAGCAGAAATAATAATGTTATAATAAACAAACAATCCTAATGGTATAATGAAATGAATAAATAAATAAAATATTTTTAATTTGGATTTTTTAAGTAATTACGAGATGTAATTGGTTTCAAAATTACATCCAAACGCAACTTAAGGGCGGCCGATGCCGTCTGCGCCCTGCAGGGGAACTTGCGGGAAATGGCTTCTGGGTACTGCAGCGACTTCCGAGGTTGCGCTAGAAGCTAGAGAGCTGACTGTGACTGTGAATATTTTTCGCGCAAAGCGCACTTTATTTCACCGTCTTGTTGGTCGTTGGTTTAAATCTGTCTATACTACCAATACTAATCGACGTCATTTTGTTGGTTTAAACTGTTAATGTACTTTTAATGATGAGAGGACACGTATTTCTAATTTCTTGAGACTACATTTTTTTTGGGGGTTAGAAATCTTTCTGTGGTATTCTGTCCATTGTCTGATGTGCTATAATTAAATCTGTAAACTAAATGGTTTTATAGGAATATTGTGAATATGCGATACATTTATTATGTAATTTCGAATGAGAAGTTGATATAAGTAAAAAAAACTAAATGTTACCTATATAAAAGGTTCAGTATATTCTTTCTTTAATAATTGTTTTTCTGCACTAAATCGTGTTGACTTTATTTTTTTATTACACCTACCAAAACCTAATTTGACGTTTATTTACGTTTTTACGTATTAAAATATGCTTATCACGTAACTTTTTAATTTTTAACCTCACAAAATTTATTTTAAAAGTTATTATTTTTTTACAAATATTATTTTAATTTTATTCATCTACGTATGAAAGCGTTGATTTAAAATGTCTGAATCATTTTTACGTTTTTATTTTAACAAATCAAAGCAAACTTTAAGACCCAGTTGTTCTCTAAATATTTTTTAACTAGAACTAACTATCTAGCCTTTGACCCGTAGTGTTAGGCAGAGTGGATAGAACGCCACTACCACTCGGGTCCTGACACACTCTCCTTTGCTTACCTCTACATTCTACGGTGTTCTCATTGCACATACCGCCGATTGTTCCGACTTTTTCACATGTCACTTTCTAGTACTTGTCGTATCTTTGTCATGCATTGTCCTTTATCGGCCATACCTCCGGATTCTAAATACTGGCTCACTAGCTATTGCTGTTGAATGTTCTACTCACAGAGTGAGCGATTCATTCATTTTCAAATTTCATGTGCCGTTTAACAGATGTGGTAAGCGCCCTGAGGAATTTACGAAAACGGCGCTATATAAATTTTCCATAATACATAGAGATTATTTGTTATGAATTCAGATGTCAGAGTGGTGAAGAATACAATACTTATGGGGTTTGTGCGCTTTTCACCAAGGCGACGAAAATATTAATGTGATTAATTTGTATATTAAACAAAAACTAATTCATTTTTTTTTGAGAATAGCTCTCATATTTAGTTTTTTGGAAAATATGAAGTGTGCCAGGTACAACAGAGGGAGCGGCGCTAATTACGCCCATTTCAATAAATGGCGCGATGGTTATTTAGTTAGTTATTACAAAGTATAAGACTTTGAATAATATGAAAAAATGTCCCAAATATTTCCTTTATTTTAATCTATTATCTAGAACAGACGGCTACCTTAAAGGTGTGTCGCGGTATCCTGAGGTCTGCCGCGAGGGTCTCGAGAATTCGTGTTGAGTTAGGGATAGGCGCGCATATCACTAGAAAACGAAAAACTTTACTTACCCTTAACGTGCATTTTTATGAACAACAGCTTCTGTGATTATACGTTTCACGGCTTTAATTTTGTAAAATTTTGGGTTCGTAGGAAAAAAATGACTAAATTAATTAAGGTGCCATAAAAAAATGGAAACTGTACACATCGTCTATTTTGTTTATGAATAAATTTAAATGCCAATTTTTTAAGGGATTTTGAATTGTTAGGAACGCATGCAATTTTTTGACGAGGCTGACGATGCTGAGAGGAGAGTTCGGGGCTTTGGGACCGTGGATTCCGGAAGCGAAAGCGACGGTGACCTCGAAGAAGTCGAGGATTACGACGTACAGTTTCCCCCCCACCTGCGGCACGAGGTCCTCGGGCGAAGATTTAATTGGTCAGGCGACTTCAGCTCATTTACTGGTAGAGAGGAAATATACACCGAACGGGCTGGCCCAAGTATTCTTGAAACTGATCCTTTGAAGATTTTTTTGAATATTTGGGAACAGCCCGTTATGGAGAGTATAGTCGAGGAGACCAACCGCTTTGCGTGGCAGCATATCATCGGGAAGTTGTGGGGTGACAATGGGTGATGGAAACTGCCTCCGGAATCCCCCCAAAGTCGAGGCTGCACTCGTGGGTCGATACCACGGTGCCAGAAGTCTACCGCTTTTTGCCATTTTTACATTTATGGGTTTGTGTGTTCGAGGGCGTGCTGACGAGTACTGGTCTGCTGGTTTATTAGGTATGCCTGAATTTAGGAAATTAATGAGTAGAAATAGATATTTTATGTTAGTTAGATTTCTTCATTTTGTTGATAACGAAAAAATAGACACAAACCTCCATGGTCTCGATAGGAAATCTGCGAAAGTTAACTACATCATAAAGCATTGTAACGAAAAATTTTGTCAGTTGTACACACCGAAAAGGGAAATTAGTGTTGACGAATCCTTGCTGCTTTGGAAAGGACGTTTGTCTTGGAAACAGAGTATTCGATCCAAAGTAGCAAGGTACGGCTTAAAATCGTACGAATTGTGTGAAGCCGGGACGGGCTACCTGTTAAAGTTTTTTGTCTACACAGGCAAGACTACGGTGTTGACTCCACCAATACATGGGTTTACACTAGCGACTGCCAAGGTCGTTCTTAGACTAATGGAATCGTACATGGACAGGGCCATCTCCTGACCATGGACAATTTTTACAACAGTGTAAAGCTCACGAGATTTCTCAAAGGCCGGAAAACCGACGTTATTGGAACACTCAACCGCACCCGAACCGACAATCCATCTGTAATAAAAAACATAGTTGATAAGACTATGAAAAAAGGTGACCTTGAAGCGGTGCACTGTGGCGATATGACTGTTCTCGCGTGGAAAGACGTTAAGCTCGTGTCAATGATATCGACATATCACGGTAATGAAATGGCTATGGGTAGAAGAGCCGGTGAAGAATACCTCAAACCCGTTGTCGTTCTGAAATACAACAAGACGATGGGGGGCATTGATCTGAAAGACCAGAAGCTGGCTATGTACCTGATGGAAAGGAAACGGGGCATCAAGTGGTATGTTAAGCTGTTTAAGAGACTATTAAATGTTAGTATCTTAAACAGCTACATAATACACCGGGCCAACTCTACAAACTCCAACCGGAAACCCCTCTCCCACCGACAATTCCGGTTTAAGCTTGCCAATCAACTCTCCCTCCAATTCCCTTCCCCCTTCCCCACCCCCACCATCAACCGAGCTGCCCCGGTGTATCCGCTTGGTGACCTGCGGTTCGACCATTACGACCACTTTCCCGCTTACACAGACCAGCATGATGGTCGAAACAGACTCAGGAGAGTTCGATGTGCCCAGTGTTATCCCACCGTGCGGAAAGATGTTACCACCCTTTGCATCAAATGCCATGTATTTCTGTGCCTGGGTGAATGTTGGCAAAAATATCATACACCCCTTTAGGCTGTATGATATATTTAGTGGTATATATTATGAGGTCTATATTAAAGTTCCCGGGCTTTTATCAGACGTCTAGATAAAAGTTCAGAAACTTTTATAGACCTCATAGTATATACCCATACGACTTACACCCTGGCGGTTACATCGCCTGGACACATCATCGTCTCCTGAGCCCCCCTTTGCCAAGAACATATTTAATATTTTTGTTTTCTAATTACCATTGCAATTGAAACTTTCCATTTCCTTTTATATGACGCTTGCACTCCTCGTCTCAAGGTTTGGAATATTTTTATTATTATTGTCATTCGTTGAATACATTTCTTTTTTATTTTTGTAACTCAGAACGCAAATGTGGATTTGTGGTGAGTTTCACCGCCGAACTCCCATGGACATTTCATTATTAGCCCTCAAGGTCTCTGTGGTTCATTTCTGATTCTTCTAGGTTGTTGTTTCTTGTGGATTGCGGTCTGTGCCTTTGAATGTTCCTCTGATAGGAATTCGTGCTTATGAGAGTCTTGTGAAACTTTGCTTTTTTGTTTTGTTTTTGTTTTATTTACTTGTATCTTCACTATTCATTTTGTCTCATTAGTCTTAGAACATTGGCAGCCTTGTTGAAACCCATGTAGCGGGAATGGTTTCATTGTGGACTCTTGTGTATTCAATAAATTATTAGGTAAGTCACGTCTCGTTTTCTCACCGTTCGTGCGGTCTTAATTTGCCTTTTCGGTGGGGTCACTTATTTTCAAACCAATATTTCATAATGTCTATTTGTTTTTTTCTTCTTTTTACTTTTTGTTTCAAAACTTTCGTGTTTTTCATGGTCAATTAGTAGGTAAATAAATTTTTCGTTACAATGATTCTGATAGTGGTAGTATTTTCGTAGTGAGTAGTGTCGCCATGGATGTTTGGGTCTATTTGCAGCGTTATAAGAAAAGTTTAATTATTTTAAAATATCTTTGGTTTTTTCATTTCTTTCTTTTATTTGGGCGTACCTACCGAACGGTAGACGGTAACGATGCATTGATCCTCGTACACACAAACCTTTTTTTTCCTCTACTGTATTTCTTTTCAATTCACTTTATTTCCTACACTGACTAAAATCTATTTATGTTCTGTTTTATTTGTCACAGTAAAAAGTACTGAATGACAGTTGTACACACTATTTCTGTTTTTAAAGAGTTCCTATGCTTCCTGTGTTCATTCTTTTCTTAACTATCTTGTTTACATTATCTGTTATTTTTTCCTTTTCTTTTTTAACTTTATCTTTCTCTTTTGCCACGTGCACACTGTATGACTTTCACAGTATAAAAATCACAAACAGGCTATGCCTTGGTGGGATTTTTGTTTTATTTTTTCATTTATACATTTTTTTGTTTTTAACATATATGTGTTTTAATGTAAACAAAAAATTTTTTTTGAAATAAAAAAAATTATTAAAAAAATTGAGTATTTTATTTCGTGTATGTATGTTTATCACCGGATGGTGACGGCGCAGGATCGGGAGGAGTGGAGACGGCAGGGGGAGGCCTATGTCCAGCAGTGGACCTCAATTGTTGACATCAATTTTTTTTTATCATCTAATAATTTACACGATCTTTCACCAATATTACAACTAGGTAACTCTGATTTTGACATCGTCGGTAAATCGAATTTTCAAATTTGAAATTGTTGACATCAATTTCTTTTTATCTAATAATTTCACGATCTTTCATTTTGCATAGATTTCTTTTCTTTCTTTTTATTTTTTTTAATTCTTTTTTAAATTAAAAAAAATTTTTTTTTTTTTTTTTAGAAACATGGAATCACCCTGTATCTGAGAAACAAGGCGAGATCCTACACACGCGCCGGCGTGTCATGGCAACGGTTCGGTCAGAGATTATGTTTGACTTATTTTTCGGTTTTTTTATATAAATATTGGATTGTTTTAATTTTTATATTACTAATAAATATAACAATAAAGGTGTTTGGTTAAAAAAAAGTGCAGTTTTGCGACTTGGCATAATTATTTTATTCGTTCTTTCAAAGGGAGTTCAAAATGGCAGACATCACCTTACATTTGTGATGTTATTGTGAAATATACATTATTTCGTGACATTAAACACAGGTAAAAATACACTTTACATATATGCCAACTAATAATTGCTCTTCATTCGGGAATATTTTTAGTTTTCACACGATATGTTAAGTCGTTAACATGTCGCTCCATGAAGACATGTATTTCATTTTAATTGTAATAATATCAATGTTTTATAAATGATGTAATTAAAGTAGTATTGTTTATGTTTAGGTATCCTATGCTTGTAACAAATGTTTGATTATGGTCAAATTACTGAAATTGGTAAAGACCAAATAAAGGAGGGAAAAAAGTAAACTTTAGTTACAACAAATTAACATAGATGTCACTTATTAGTTTTAATTGATTGCCATCTATCTAACAACAACAAATATAGTTTATGCGCTGCGTTGGAATTAAACTTTAAAGTAACTTAAAAATATAATAGATGTCAGGACCATAGTTAATTACTGCCACCTATGGAATAACATTAGAAAATTTTTAAAAGTTTTTTAGTGTATACCTTTTTAATCTCTCAAAATTAACACAGATGTGACAGGTACATTTTATTTACCGCCATCTGTACAATAACATATGAAACTTTTATGCGGTACATCACATAATATTAATTTATTGTGTTATTAGTTGTAGTTAAATTCTATAGATGTCTCTTTTCCCCCTTTATTATTAAATTTTCCGATTTACCAACGGATTGCCCCGTTGCTTTTATGCTTCTTCGCTTTATATGTCTGCATTAGAATTTGAAGGCATGAAAAGAAATCTGTCAAATGAGGAGTTGTTTATCTTCGTAAGCCATTCGTGATAACAAAGAAAAGTTCCGTATCTTCCTTCATAGATATAGTTGAAACAGGCCTATATTTTCATGTTGATATATTGATGATATCCCTACTATAAGCCCACCAAACGAAGGACATTCAAATAACCTTTTATATTTAAGGCCAAAGCAAGTTTTTGTTATACATAGGTATGTATAATATTTTTCTAATGAGTATAATAAAGAAAACATTTTTTAAAAATCGGTTTTATTATATAAATCTAAAATAATGATTGATAAATATGTATTTACAAATCAATAATATTACTTGGTTGTAAATAAAATTTTAATCTCACTTCTATATTAGGTACACAAAGTATATTTTACTTCAAATATATAATATTTTCACAAAAATACATTAGTACAATGAAAATAAAAACAATATTTTTCCCTAATCCACATTGCGTAGATTTATTGTTGCTGTAAATGCAATTTTCATAATTATTTTTTTTCTCATACATTCCCTAAATTCCCTGGCATTATTAAAGTCATTCATTTAGTATTCGTTTCCTCCGTTTTTTTTGTTTTTTGATGTTTTGAAAATATTGTTTGAAAACAATGTCTAAATAAATAATGTTAAAATTTCTTGTTGGTGAGATAAAAGTAGTACTGTATGATTAGAAGTAAATTATGACACTGCTAATCCAGAAAACCATTTAAAACGTTCAGTACCTACCTAGTATGAACCAATTTTACTTATCGGCTTTCTATGACTTTTATAGATTTAAAGAAAAAGTGTCTAGTTTTTTCCGAATGAAAATAAGTTATGAATTATTACAAATAATGAACCTACCTTAAGCAATAAAATATACGTTTATTTTATTTATGAAAAATAATAATGAATAGATTTTCATTAAAGACAGCACATTATAAAAGATAGTTACAGTAAGTACAAAATACGTATAAAATTGTGAAATTTAATTTGTTGAACAAATTTTAATGGTAGGTAGATATAATATGTAGGTATAAGTATGTAATTCGTAAGAGTAGTATTGTAGCTCCCTACTTAAAAATAATTCTACCCTTGATTTGGGTATGAATGTAAAATACACTATGAGTAAATAAGTAAAACCGCGGATAACCCTTCAATCCACATTATTTGGGTAGTTACTATTATTCTACAGGAATTTTCTATAATAGGCCACTAAATTTTAAAAAAGGTGGTTGATTCCAAAAAAACAATAATATAGTATTTTTAACAACTTAGACAGTCATTTAAGGATAAGTATAAAATAGAAAAATTCTGAAGATCGGTTGATTTTGGCCTTCCACAATGTTTAATAATTGGAGTATGGTAAATTAAAGAGGTTGGAGCCCGATAGGGAAAATTGGTAGAATATAATACATAATACTACACTTCTAACCATTACTTTAGTGTGCGAGTGAAGGGACTATACCTATTCAAGTATGCAACAGCTCATTGTGTAGATAGGGTATTTTGTTCAAATTGTGTATACTTTTTTGTGGCTTGGTTTTACCTTTTTACAGCAAATAAGTACAGAAAATTGAAATATTTTTAATTTTCAGATGTTAGTTTAGTGGAATTCCTTTAAAGGATGGTTCCTGGCTTTCTATTTATTCGTCTTCTTCCCGCCAACAGCGACGAGAGTCCTCGTGGCGCTTCAGTGGCTGGTTCCTCGCTGGCCAAGTAAGTGTCTTAAATAGTAACCTATTTATATATTTTATGACAACTTAGTGTATTCTATAAAATTATCTCAAGAAGGATTTTTGCCCTTTTGATAACAAAATTTTGCGATTTTATTAATAAAGTTTTAATATTCAACATTATTAAGATAATATTAATACATTTAAAATCGTAATTTATTAGGTTGAGTGTGTACCTAAATAACGTTTCTAGAAGTTCGCTTTTGACTGAAATATTTAAATTTCGTCCTTAAATAAACCTTAGTACGTCACTGTAAATTTATTTACCGCAATGTAAAACGTAAGTACATATTCACTACCTACTAAACTTCTTGACTGTCTCAATTCATTGGCCAATAAATATGGACAAGAGGGAGAAGAGTGTACGAAGTTAGACAAAAATAAAATAACCATTCAAATGAATAGTGCACGTATTTCAATATGCTGTAACATAATATAAATTTTATTGTGGTTACCATCTGGGTGCAATATGTTGCCAGAGCCACGGTCGCCAGCGCCACTTTGGGGCGTGGGGCGGCTACCTGCAGGCGGGGCGCCCCCGTATAGTCGGGTCAGGGGGTTACCTACCGTGACTTCGCCAGGCTGTTCAATAAAAAAACATATTTTTCAAATAATGACACTAAATGGTTGGTTAATTTTGTCACTGCAGTTGTTTTTTATGCGTTGAATTTTACGTATTACAATGATAGCGTGCTTAACGCCTATTTGCAAATCGTCCATTTGAGATTTTGACTTAAGAAATTATATTAATCTATTTCAATTATAACAAAATAAAATTATTTCCATAGACAATAACCAAGTTGTTTTATGCTACTTAAATCATAATTTAAACAGGTTACTATTTTTAACCTAAAATTTTTAAAACAGTATTTACGCAAATTCAATATTTTGGTGTTGCACAGATGATATAGTGGAAAAACTATAGAGTACCGTCATTTCTGACTAGTTTAAAGTTTCCCAAAATTCAAAAACATATTGGGGTTGGCATACTATAAGAAAGGAATAATTTGAAAATATAAATTAATACAGCAATACTTGAAGGTACTAATAATACAGTAAGTTGTACTGATGAATATAAATAATAATCGCTTGAAATTTGGGAGAAGTGTTTTTTTAAGAAAATAAAAAAATGTAATGAGAACAAATTAATTCAATACTTCACGGGCATAGAATTTGCCTTTAGTTAGTCGTCTCTGTTTTCTATAGTGAAGTAGCACTTACATCTTTAAGTTTATAATCTGAAAAAGTTCTTACGCCAATACCCTATACTTCTATGTATCTTCCAAGAACAAATATTTATATACACCGTGTTTCACGCTGACTCCGCGAAACGTCGGGGTATTCATGGTATTTTCAGAAAAAGCCTTAGTAAAGTTTGTTAACTTTAATAAAAATAAATTTATTAACAACAAGTGCCGCGTATAATCTTAGCAACTGTTTGCAAATCGTAATGACACACGTGACCTTATAAAATAATATAGTATGTCATTACGACTTGCAAACAGTTAAGCTAGAACTTGCTACACTTTTTTATGAATACTTTCCTAATTTTTCGGAAAATCGAATTGCTTTGATTTTAAAACTTTTAAAATTTTAAAAATTTTGTCAGAATGCCACTCAGAATGCCTGAAACACGGTGTTTACCCAACATATTTTAATACACAATGTTTAAAAACAAAAAAATGAATACTTGTTGAGTCGTGGCGTCAGACTGTTCTCCGCTGGAGGGCGCCTCCGGAGCTTCAGGAGTGGACTCAGACGGGGCGCAGGGGCCTCAGTAGTGCTGGACGAGGGCCCCAAGCGGCCACCCAGGGCCAGGCGGGGGTTCGGCCTCAGCGGTCTAAGACTTCCTCCGGCCCTGCGTCTGAAATTAAATTCTTATCATTAAAGACAAAACAATAAACAATATTATACACAGAAATAAAAACAAGTAAGTGCATAATATGTACAAATTAATGTAAATACAATTTATTGTTCTCTCGAGAGATTTGGCTGGAGGAAAAAAAAATTGTGTTGATTTTATATTCATTTTTAGTTTTTACTTTCTTTTTGTCTTTCAGTTATAAATTTTTTATTTTCACTTCACTCTGCTATACCAATTTTTTGTGCCTGATGACAAACTGTAGGAATTACAGTTTCAGTACAGCATTGTTTTTTTAGATTGTTTTGTTTTAAGTTGTGTTGTAAATTGTCTATATGAAAAATAAAAATAAAAATAAAATATGCACTATCATCACATTATGGCATAATCAAGTGCGGAACACTAAAATTTTACCAAATCTACCAACTCGATAATCATAATCATAAAGCCTCAATTAAATATGATAGAAAGAGATAAATGGATTCCCCGATTAGTATTAATAGTTACACGCAGGTCTTTTTTTTCCATGTAACGCGTAGGAACGGCGTTCCGGCACCTTTTTTCACGGTTTTATTTTAAAATCAATTAAACGAAAAAATATTTGCAATATATTTTGAAAAAATCAACCTTTTTTTGTGCGCTTCGTGGCTTAGCTCCTTTTAATTTCATTTAACTTACATTTGCATATATTTTTTTTATTAAAAAGCTTGACATGAAGTGCGTTCCGGCACCTTTTAAAAAAAAAAAAAAAGCCCTGGTTACACGTATTCTAATGGTTGAACACTTGGGGAGATTAGTGTTAATAGTAACACGTATACTAATGGTTGAACATTTAGGATGGATAAAAATTATTTCTCATATTTCAATTCAAGATTTTTTAACAGATCTTTTTCATTCTACAGATAGCGAAAATCTCTGCAAAAAAATGTAATCAATTTTATGCCTAAACCATTTTCACATCTTATAGTTGTACCGGTGCGCGGTGCCAGTGTAAGAATAATGATCGCGCGGAAGTATGTACCTATTTTGAACACATCGTGCATATTATTAGGTGACACGATCATTTTTACATACATACATCGGTACAACTATTGCATATTATATTGATTTTACCAGTATGACTATCAGCCCATCGCCTATAAGTATCATCCTATACGGGACAACTCAGTTACTTAAATCCGCTACTACAAAACGCTAAACAAGTGTATTTTTTAAGCGCGATTCTAAGTTTTTATAGTATATTAATGTAAATATGTTATTTGTTTCTTACGTTTTTAAAAGCATACAATATCTACTTAAACTTTTACATAAAAAACATTAACTGTCATGTCAGCCAAACGTCACGTCGGTCATACAGTTTTCGTTATAAAGCTAGCTTAATTCATATTCCACAAAATGTCTGTACTTTCTTAATTTTCCTTACCCCAAGATAGACTTAGCTGTGGTGGAGGAAGGATCCAGGGAAGAACCATCAGGGCTAGTCTCCGAGGGAACTGGATCTGCAGAAGTGGGGGCGGCGGTGCTGGCACCCGGGAGCGGTCTTCGGCTCCTAGGTTTCAGCCCTGGTCGGCGAATCCTTAAATAAAACACACCAAAACATGTATCATTCAAACAGTATTTATCTTATTCGACGCTGGCGCCGTATCTTCAAACCTTATAATCATAAAGCCTACTCTTTCTATGTAATACGATTAAATTTGGCAGAAAAGTGATAAATGATTTCTTCGAAAACGGTTTTAAGTTACGAATTAAAAATAATGGAAGGCTATGCAATGGCCCTAGCAACCAGACTACGTGGAAAAAGGATAATTATTCATATAAACAAAAAAAAATAGTTTTGGTTAGTTTTGTTTTGATTAATTTAGGGGTCCACAATTTGAGTTTATTGTGTCTCCGTGTTATTAATTATAGAACCTCCTTGGTTGTTACCTCGATCCCACGGATTCAGTGGTAGAAGAAGAGTCGTCAGACGGAGCCGCGGTTGTGGACGCAGTTGGGCGAGAGCGACCGGCGAATCGGTTACGGGCCAGGGATGGCTGAAACATTACACACATATTTTATTTATTTAATTAGGGGAAGGTGGCGATTTGTGTCGAGGCAGGTTGTTACAATGCATTCAAAATTATCGCTATTTGACAAAACACCACATTAATGGCTTCATTTCGGTATTGTCAGCAGAAAAAGAAGAAATGATTTTATTGGTTTATTTGTTTATAACAATTACGAAATATTCTAATGTTATTATTTAAATATTTTGAAAATTTGGTTATTGTAATTCGATTTGTCATATAAGTATATCGTATCTCCAATAGTTATTAGTTGTTGTATTATATGTTTGTCGCAAAACCCACATTAAAGTCGTAGCCACATACATAACAAGCACAAAAGAAAGTAAAAGTGTGAAATCATTGAGTTCTACATAATATTATGTAGGTATACACGGTATCCCATAACTCGTCGAATAATGCTAATAAGCTAATTATAATTTTATTTGACTTGATAGTAATTGACTTTTTGGTAATCAGTCTTTTATTAAGTAATAAAAAATATTACATAAATCTTGATAAGAAAAGTTTGAAAAATAGCGCTACAGTGTATCTTCTCAATAGACAGGTCAGAGTCAATAGACAAATGATAGACTCACTTTCACAGCTCCAAATATTTTATATTACGAGTGCCATCCGGAAAGTAGTAGGTATACGTTTTGCACTGGCGAATAGAGTAGCCGCCGGACAAGTACCAACACGTTCCGTTGTATTTCAGCAGAAAATTGAGAACACCGCCAGATGTGAAATTGGAAATGTCGTAGCTTCCATTTTCTGGAATCGATACTGCTCATTGACTTAACGACCCGCGGAGATACTATCAATGACGATGCATATTTTGCGACATTGAAGAAATTACGGCGAGCGACTCAAAATCGACGGCTAATGCGGACTTTATACGGGACTGAAAACTGCTTTTAAAAGCATACAATATACCAATAGATGTAAACATTTAAGTAGATACTTAAATGTTTACAAAACATTAACTGTCATGTCAGCCAAACGTCGGGTCGGCCATACAGTTTTCCTTTCGTTTTATACGGGACAGTTTTCAGACTGCACAGGAAACTGTACAGTTTACTGTCCCGTATAAGCTAGCTTAAGTCTTTAGAATAATGGGGTCATTCTCTTCCACGACAGTGCCAGGTCCCATACGGCTCGGATAACGCAACTTGTGCAACAATTCAAATGGGAAACTTTCAACCTTCCGCCCTTGACTTGGCTCCTTCCGATTTTATCATCTGTTTACAAAACTCGTGGACTTTTTGGCAGGAAATAAATTTGAAAGCGATGACGAACTGAAAGTAGCTGCGACTACGTATCTCAATACACAGGCGGCGGAGGAATATGAAGATGGGATACAAAAACTCATCACACGTTACGACAAATTAGTGCTAAAATTTGCAAGGTTTTTATAAATATATCGTTAATTTTTGTTAGTATATTTTTTATATTATTCCCTATTTACGGATGGCTAGTATACAGTCATAATATTACCACGTCTTAAGTAACTGATTTGTTCAGCAATAAATGCCAAATAATATAAAAAATATATACAAGAGAGGGTGCATGATTTGGACCCATTCAATGACTATGTTCTCCGCTACAAACAAAAGTTAAGTTTATTCGATTTTAATTAACCATGGATTTAAAAACCTATATAAAGGGGATTCAGTCATAGCATGCGTTGCTAAAAACGAATTTCTTTAGAAACTGGTGGATGCCTGACCAATTAGAGTATTTAAGTTTTTAGTTTTGTAAAGGTAAGTTTTAGGAAAGACCATGTGAAATGCTTGTATGCGAAAATCATATTTATATACCTAAATATTTTATCCCCATCGTCTCGCCTTCATGAAACAAATGTTCGAGATTCACTGCACTCAAAGTATCAATTCAGTGCCTTATGCACTATTGGGTGTGGATTAGGAAAAGTTGTAGTATTTGGTGGACCTGTTCTAGTGTTATCCTCTACGGCATCTTGAGATCAGGACAATTATTTGCAAAGGTGTATTATCAGCAATAATTATTATTGCAAAGCGATGATGAAAAAGCTCACTTTTCAACCAACAAGACTGGCTCTGCCTTCAAGTAATAAATGGGCTTGTAAATCAAACATTTCTTTGAATGCAGAACTATAAAACGAAGAATTACAAAACCATCGGTGCAATCCGTTCGTAAATCGGATAATTAATAAGCGAGATACAATCATTTTAGCTTTTATTCCACACGCTATCGGTGACGTCATCGTCAAAAATCTTTACAAAAATCAAACTTTAAATGATTGTAGCTCGCTTATTGATTATTCGAAATATAAACAAAGTGCACAGATGATGCACATTGATAGAAAACGTTGGTTTACAGGCCTATTGTCAAGATACTCTGCAATTTTGGTGTACTAGTAATTCGGAAAAGTAAGGAAAGTAGTAGAAGAAGTAGTATTTATAGTGGAATAATAAATACCTTGGATAGGCTTTGAGCAGAAGAGGCTTCAGTTTTAGTGATTTTCTCTTCCTTAGGATCCGGTCCGCTGGTGGTACTAGCTGCCTTCCCTCTTCCAAAGGATGGTCTGGAGTTACTATAACGCCCTAAGATCATAAAAATGCATTAATTTTGTCGTTCACGCAAATTGCAGAACAATTCGCAAAAGGAAGGAAAGGAAAATTTAACCAAATCTCTCCACTTGATAATCGAAATGATTAAATTCGATGGATGGTAATAGATAATATTGTTGGAGATAGGTAAATGATTTATCCGCAAACTTTACTGTCGGTAGTTACGAATGTAAAATGATGAAAGGCAGACAGATACAATGGCCCTAGCGGCCCTAGCGACCAGACCACGTGGAAAAGGAAGGCTAATTCATATAAACAAAATAATACATATTTCAAATATTATTGTTACTTCTTAGTCGTTATGGTTAAATTCCTTTTGATTGATTTCAGCATCGTTAATTTGAGTTTCTTATGTTTCATTACTAACATATTACTAATAATTAGGTATGTGAATTTCACATCTCGTGTATTAGATGCGTAATACATACAATGAATGCCCCACCCTTTCTCTAAACTGTTTGAAATATTATTGAGTCTTTTAAGTCCAGCATAACTCTAACAACACGCTGAACCACGATTTTAAGATTGTCAATGTGATAAAAAATACGGATGAATTTACGTGACATGGGTAAAAAAAATATATTTACACGTAAAAAATGATTATTGCGTTGGCGTTATTTACTCCACAAATTTTATTAATTGGTTTAAAGAAGTTGCCACTTAGCAATAAATCCGCCGATGTTAACCAAAAACTTACATAGCAATAAAAAAAGGGTTTTTATTAAATTTGTTGATTGGGGAAATTATAAAAAACTTAACAATATAATTGCCCATGGGCACTTTGAACATACAGTGTTATTTCGTCATATCGTCGCCTTTTTTAATTCATACAACGCAACGCAACGGATTGTACCTCGTATAATATTTGAAATGGGTAAGAGTGTTGAATAATCTATGATCGACAATAGGGTAAGGAATATGAGATTTGATACATTCTACATTTAAAAGAAATTTTTGAATTTATTTTCGGCACCTTTTGAAATCTATTTTTTCTTTCATCATTTTCATTTACAAAATTCGCTTACCCAAAAACGCCATTCTATTATGTTGGCACTAATATGACGCGTACGCGTGTTTCTATTGTGGTAAAAAGAAAAAAACAGACAGACTCAAAGTAAAGCGCTGTCTCTTTCTTGACGTCAATCAAGATCGGTTTACCCTTTCATCCGGAATAAAAAAGTCAATAATTTGACTTCGTATAACTCGCTTATTTACTAACCAATATTAAAAGTAATCCATCGTCTTGAGATTTTTCATTTTAATTTATTAGCCAACAAAAAGAATCTTGACCAGGGCCTATTATGTATTTTTCTTTGAGTTTACCTTGTATTTTATTTGGGAACTTTAAACATTTAGAGAAACTATGAGAAAAATGCACCTTTTCATAAATAATTATTATTGTCTACAAAAGATTGTTCAATTTTTCATATTATTACCCACTTAAACATTTGAATCGTCTTACAAACGGAACACACCGGTTGAGGATGTATATGTATACAATCGTGGTCCCTGATTTTCTCCCTGTAACGAAGCCTTAGAGAAATGATACCTATTGATGGGAAGCAAGTTTGCATCGTCTTACTTTTATGATAGGTAGGTAATTCATTTGTTCAAGGAGACAAAGACGTGTGAAAAAATGATTGCTTTTTTTTGAAAGCATCATACCATAAATATCCGCTCCCTACGTGGAGCATATGGATTCCACAAACTGCCTCCAAGCCAAGTGATCAGCCGCTAGTTCCCGTACATCCTCCCAAGTCAGGTCCAAGATTTCATAACGTGACAATCCGAAATTTCAGAAATGACACTATCATTTCAAAGTTTAAATTATTGTTATCATTATTATTGTCCCGGCGAACTAAATAATAATTCTTTTTAAGATACAACTTTGTTGCAGCGAATGAGCGATTGGTTTAAGTGTTTTATTCTAATAAATTAAATTAATGTTTTTTGATTTGCCACCACAAAAATTCATCGAAATAAAGATTTTTTTTCAAAATAGCCTATGTAAGTAATCGAGCATGACTTAGGTCATTTTTAATTAAATGTTGTCCTTTTCCCTTCAACTTCCACTGTTTAGGGCCACAGTAATTACTGATGATCGGTATATGGAAAAAAACTGAAAGTACCTTCATCTGAGATAATGTCGAATTTTAAAGCTTTATTGTGGTAAACTTGGCGTGTTGTTGACTACAGATTCATTATGAAAATGTTATGAATATGATTTCAACTGCATTCGTACTGTTCACAATTTTTTATTTAAGCTAATTGAAAAATCACTCATCAAATTGACATTGCTCCATTCACTGAATAATTCCATAAGTGCAAGTGATTGCTTAATGAGGTGGTGTTGATACATCTTGATCGTAAAATGATATAATGTATGCATGTTAAGTTAGTAACTTTAGATCACGAATTGTATCATGTCATCGCGCTGTAATCATGCAAACTTGCTAGTGCTGCACTCCAAACGTAATAATACCGACATTACAAATAATACGATCTCCTTTTTAATCGTTCTTACTCTGGAATTAACACAATTACTCAAACAAAGAAATTAAAATAACAGTAAGAAAGACACAATATGTATAATGGGCACAACAACGCAGAGAAAATCATATTCATCAGGAATGGTTAGTATAATAATATGTTAGAAATATGTCAACGCCAATGTCCACGAAACGCCCTTACTTTCCAATGATTTTTTTCTCATTTCAAAGACGATATAAAATATATTATCTAAGCAGCGAGAGTGGATTTTATTTCTTAAAATAAAATAAAAATATCCTCGTGATTTAAAAGAAAAAATATAAAAATGTCCCGTGGACAGTAGCGGTTTTGTATTTGAATCTAGCACACGGTTATCATACAAATTGAATTGCTCAGTGTTTATTGTATAAAAGCTACGGAATCTCACCTTTGCCTTTAGGGGCTGCAGAAGAGGGGGCCTCGGTAGATGTGGTGGAGCCTGATCCCGCCCGGATCTTAGTGCCACCGCGCACCTTGAAGCGGTTCCCGCGGGCCGCGGTGCTGGGCGGGGGCGCCGCAGTGGTGGTGCTGGTACTAGTCGTAGTGGTAGCTTCCGTAGTCGTTGTGGTCGTGGTCAGCTCTTCCGTGGTGGTCATCAGCTCTGTAGTGGACATGGTGTCGTCACCTTCCTCTGTACTTGATTCATCCTCTTCCATAGTGGTCGTAATCTCGTTCTTGAGATTCTCTCCGGCTAAAATGGCGTACAGCTCCAAAGCCACTTTATCCATAGCAGCCATGGTTGTATACTCTGTAGTCTCTCTCTCCTGAGGAACTGTTACCGCGTCTTCATCAGTCTTATCTTTCTTCTCCTCTTCTTCTGAGGACTGCTCTGCTTTCACCCTCGAATGAGTGGCGTCCGAAGAGAGAGTAGATTTTTGAGAGATTTTTCAGCTTCTCTGTCTTCGACGCTATTGATTTTTGAACGAACTCCCTTGTTTTGTGACACGGACACATCGCTAGAATGTGTGTTGAAACTAGCAGAGTCCACCAACTCTAAGCTCGGCCTTCTGAAAATAATAAATAATCAAACTTCGTTTTTTATAACATATTTCAAAATAAGGATAAATAAGTAAATGAAGGAGGCTGACATATGTAGGTAAAAAAGCCACGGTTGTCGGTAATATTTAAATCCACACGTTATTGTCTCAATATTTCCATCATTCGCATAACGCAGTAAAAAAATGTTTTAATTTGCGATTTTCATGAAACCGAACACCAAGCCAAGTAGGCATTAATTCTTTTATGTACAGAGTAACGTGGTTATAACCAAATGATTTCTATTAAAATATTTAATTTGAATAAACGTCAAAAAAAATTGTAAATGATTAATCTGTTAAATATTGAGAAATCCGATTTTAAATCGAAAACTTTGTTGAAATGAATCGCGGTAAATCAAGTAGATTATGTAAAATCATAACGCAACTCTAAGCACTATTTTGCATGATGCAAAACATTTGGTAATGTAATAAAAAGTGTGTAATTTGAACGTCACATACCGTACGTTCGCCCTTGATCTGCTTTTATTGGCTCCTGTAGTTTCTTCCGCGTGGTTATCGGATGACTTAGATCGGTGCCTCGAAGCTTTCTCAGAACTTTCGTCGTCATGCTTGTCATGCGCGCGGGGAGTAGTGTTGCTCCTGGATCTAGGAGGGAATCGTGTATTAGCAGGAAGTCTGAAATATTACGGTAATACGCCGTCAGTTCATCCACTCCTGCTCCTACTACAATGCTACAATCGCTAGTGAAATGAGAGCAATTAATGCAATGAATCATACAATGTAACATTCGGATATCTTTTCTTTTATGAGTGTAGGTATGCGAACTAAAATTAGGTAAACTCAAAAGCTTTCCTTACCTTTCGTCAACGGTGTCGTTTTCACTATTAGATGTTGGAGCTAAATTTCTGCCGCGATAACGGCTACGGGATGACCCAGGAAGAACTTCGTTATTTTCCGGAGCAGCGGAGGTTGACGTGCTTGTCGTTGAAGTGCGCTCGATGGAGTTGTAACGATTCTTGCTACGATTACTAGACGATGTAATTTGATTAGCAGCTGCGTTGTTTTGAGGGCCGTCGTGTGAGTTTAGTACTTGTGGAGCATCTTCGGAAGAAACGTCGTCTGATTTTTTAAGGTTAGGATCTTCCGAGTCATCGTCAGAGTAATAGTAAACGTACTCATATTCGTATTCTTGGCCGTTAGGTCCTTTTTTGATAGCAATTTTAGAATGCTGCTTTTGTTCGGAACCCGCGACTTCAAGGGGAATCCCAGAGTCAGCTGATACGGCTAGCAATCCAGTGTTGATCGAGTCTGCTGAACCTAAATTAACAGGTAAAACTTCAAATGACCTCGGTGTGGAGGGAGCACCAGTTGTTAGTACTGGCCTTTGGGTGGTGACGTCGACTTTCTCAACTAGTTTGCCCGAAAGTGACATTGGCTCTAATTCTACGTCCATTTGCGCATTCACTTCTGAGTTCGAAGATGTCTCGGATATTTTAATGTTTTCAATCTTGGAAAGCGGGAGATCGATTTCGATTTCAGTCGGTTTCAATAGCAAAGATGAAGCCTTTTTCTTCAATTCTTTTTTTTATGGCCTTTTTGTCTTCTTCTTCTATCTCAATAATACCTTCACCACTTTCCCTTTTGACGGGTGATTTAGAAAATGATTGACCAGACTTTAAAGCGTCAATAACTGGACTATATTCAGGTTTTGTTTTAATTTTGCTAAATTTGTCCGTTTTTTCCTCAGTATCCCGACTTACGTGATGCGAAGGGAGTTTTTCAGGAATTTTGTGGGATGTCTCGAATTCGAGTTGTCTCGCTTGCTCGGCCTTAGGTTGCCTCACAGGATGGGGCTGTCCACCAGAGACGAACACATATTCCTCGCCGCTTCTTGGTTCGGTAATAATTTCTACCTCAGCTTTGCAAGCTACCACCAAACATATCGTCGATATTCTGAAACCAAAGAAAATTAGAACATCATTAACAAAAGCCGACTAAGAAACTAACTAGCCGATGGTTTTATGGAACAAAAACGCTGTAAGATTCTCTTAATCACCGCTCTCATACAAAATAAACATGCATCTTTATAGTATGAAAGTGGGCATAATGTTAGAGAGATTTCAAGTTTATATTGATTTAATATTGGGTACACAAACGCACATAATAATACCTACATTAACAAACTTTCTTTTTATGTAAAAAAACTCGAGCGGAAGTATTTGAAAAGAAACTATTATTTATTAAATCCTAAATGGTTTCCTTATCCTAGGTAAATAGTTTTAGGAGGTAGGTACCCAATAACAACCCTTTAATCCTCTAATCAATATTTTTCGCACAGTTTAAGTTGTGAAATTAACACCAATAATTATTTATAAAAAACTATTGCTATAAAGTTTTCAGGAACACCGCTTGGCAAAACTGAAGGTAAACGGAATATGTAATTATTATTCAAAGGCCACGGGCAAGTTATAATGAACATTAGAAAATTTAGATTCATATTTATCAAGGTGAAAAATGCTACCGCGTGTCTTTGACATTCATTATTAGTAAAAAAGTTCAATTATTACGGAATTAAAATTAAGACGTTGTGCTTTTAGGCCTACCTTCCAAATAAATACACATTTTGATTATTTAAAAATGAGTATACCTAAACTTAAAATCTGACATTCGATAAAGTAATGGGTATTCTAAAAATTGAAAAGATGTGGAATGTTCGATCTAATTGGGTTATGTTATATACTGTGGACTGAACGGTGTGTAAAGTGATCACTTCACCCAGCCGATGACAGTTATCAAACAAGTTTTCCATATTATCTTGTGAAACATCTTCATATCTGTCTAGAGTCTAGATGATTTAAAAAAAATTGAATATAGGGTCCAACGCCTGGCAGGGTACCTACCCGCTTTAAAAGCGCACTTGTAAACTGAGCAACTGAATTGAAAACGTTAAATATAATACCTACGAGTATATAGATAGGTACGAAATCATGATTATCACTGCTTTGTTGCTTCGTACTTGCTGACATTTAAACTGTTAGCTATTAAATGTGACAATTTAGCTTTTAGATGTTCGAACAAATTGTACCTAATGTAGGTATTAGGTTTTTTTTATCAGAAATTAGGTCTCGCCGTGAATTCTTATTGTATAATATATTGTAATAAATCAATCTAGGGAAAAACAGTTCTAAGAAGGTTGCTAAAAAAATATTGTAATTTCTAAGCGATATTTGCTTAACACTATTCGGAAAATAATAATGAATGACCTCGTGATTGTGAGGTCATATTGTATTGCAACTAAATGCAACAAAAAAGTCTACATTATTTATAATTTATTGCGCATACAGTTCAAATGTTAAAAGCGAATTACTTACATCTTAAATGAAATCAAATAATAATTGGAGAAATAATAATACCAAATCGTATAAACAATTAATAATGCAATTGACTAATAATTAATTTGGAAACAGGGATTTCATTATTTAACTGTATTTCCATACTTAAATGAAAAACATCTAAAAAATTTAAATTTATGATACTATACTGCATTCCTCTTAGTAATATAATTTACGTGTGATTCAATAAAAAAAAATTACAGCCGTTATAAATTAATGAAAGCACATTACTTAATACTCAAAACACCATTATTCAACGTTTTTCATAAATGTCTACGAGACAAAGAAAAGTACACTTAAATGGAAAATAAAATTATAAATAAATTATTCTCTATTCTAATACTGTTCGTTAATGGTTTTTTTCTACTGAACAACAAACGGCTTTTATTACTAACTGTACGCACTTGTGTCTTAAAATATCCATTATACTCATTACTATTATTTCTGTTTATATTATAAACACGTAAAAAACCCGAGCCTAAAATAATGCATAGACAAAACATTTTCATTTTCAAAATGCATCTTAATACTTTTCTTAAGACGTCCTTTACGTGGTTTGAATGCAATTTCAATAGTGAATCATTTGGATGCACTTCCAAAGCTTATTTGAATATTAATGTAGCAACAATAAGGAAAGCCTATATTATGTATATGAGGCAGAATAAAAAAAACTATTACAGTTTTATGATGTGAATACCTGATTAGTCGTTCGTGGTTAGGCGTAGAATGTTTAGTGCATTTAATATAATGTTCAATGTATGTACAAGGGATCATTGAACTAGCCTAAGAATAATAAATAAATGTCACACGTTTACAGTACCTACCTACATACCATACATGCATAAGCCACAAGGTTAAATCTGTTTTCTACCTTTTGACAATACATTATGTACGAGTAGGTACGGGTGTTTCATATGAATTTTACTCAAATACATAAAACAAAGACAAGCTATAAAAACGGCTTACATTCAAAATATTTTTTGCGCTAATTTCTTTATATAAGAGTAACTTATTGAAGTATGAGAGACCTTGTGTTTAAAATTTTACGTTTTATTGTTAGTAATGCACGGATAAAGTTAGAAGTGTGTAGATTCATTATGTAATAATATGTACTTACATGTATATGTATTTATTTATACAATATTTCGTTTTTCTTACTTCCACGCTAATAATTATTTTCTTTACATTTTACACAATATTTAAAACATAGTAGATATTACATAGATATAAAATCTTATTCCTAGATGATTAAATGACTAAAATTGCTTGTAGAATAATTAACTATGAATTATCTATGTTAAGTTTTCAGAATAATTTTGTATTAAAACCATAGATTTGTTTCAGAATTAATTTAGGTTAAAATATGAATTTACATTTTCTACATTAATGTCGAAATGTGCAAAAAATTTATATGGCACGCGTCTTAATAATTTAAGTTATCTTTATGATAAAGCTAATTTTAATTTTCTTAATATTCCAGTATTTTAATATTTTTTGGATAACCAGTCTTAATCGACCCTGAACTAGGTGTGTATTCTTATAAATAAATTATGTATTGTACTACAAACATTGCGTTAATATTGATGCGTTAATAAAGCACAGACAATATTGTGTTCGCTGTACACATAATATTATTTGAGACAAACAATAAGACAAAACAATGATAAAATACCGTAGTTTTCAAGCCAACTATGAGTTTTTTATTTGCATATTCCCTTCACAAAGAATAGTACAATGAACATGTTACTGGTAAAAATTATGTATCGCACGTTGAGAACCTGCATTGGAAAATCGAATAAGTCATTGCCCGACCTTCGGGTACAGTAAATTTTACCCCATTTATTTGACCTTGTGATTCATTGGTCCTAGAGGTCACGCACAATAATTAGGAAATATGATTTTTCAGTGTTTGGTGACAGAAAATTATTATGCTTAATTTACTGGATTTATTTGTTAGACACTTTTATTGGTTACGTAAACGAATATCGATAAAAAAGAATGTACATTATTTTTAATATACGTTTTGATATTTTTAAATAAAACTATGTAATAGGTAGATGTAGATACGAGGGCCGTGTGCTAGACTTAGTGGTGTGGTCGTGTGGTGTACTCTCTGCTAATGGAAATTGCGTGATGTTTCTATTTTCAGTAAAGCCAACGCGGCTTATGTTTTAAAATAAAAATTAAGAAAAAAGGAAGGGGTTCGATCCTAGGATCAATGGAAAATGGAATACAAAGCTGCGACCACAGAACCGAAATTTACCATTCAGAGTCTAATTTATTAATCACTTAGCCACCACCCGACTCTAGAAATGTTTCCCTCCAATCGATTTCCGCTATACGTCATTTTTAAGCCATTTACCTTGGAAGTTATGCTTAGAATATCATACCGTACGCGTACTAATAAAAACATAATATAATGACGGTAATAAATAATAAATACTAGGTATTATTTTTATACTGCATAAGTTGATTAATTTTTTTTTTTAGCAATGACCGCACAGTTAACCACAAATAAAATGTGTGATTTGATAATGGTTTCTTTCTATACTCTTCAACTGTCGACTGCCGCATGCCGTGTCAGTGCAAGGGGCTATATATTAAAATAAAATACTTCGTGGTTGGAAAGATAAATACTTTCGTAAAAAAATAAACGTAAGTAAAGGTTTAAGTTTGGCTAGTGAAAAACTGAAATTAATTTAATTATTCACTTTTTTTCTCCTTCAAAACATATAAAATAGGTGTTAAAGTTCATTATTGACAATTCAAGGCTATTCCAATGTAATGATATCATCATGGTGGTTGGGGTAGTTGACGAGTTTATAAAGAGTAAATATACAAACAAGAAAATATTAATGAATAACGAATTGTGTGATTTTTTTTTTTCCTTATTTATGAATAGGTAATACCTATTAGGTATATAAAATATGTTTGACCTATTGTTGTAAAGAATGGAAAGTGCGTGGACCATCGAGTAATTTGTCTACAAGTATTTGTACACGTTCAAAATGTATAAAACTGTATTTATGTAGTTTCATCAAAACCAAAATTTTTATAGTTTTTCATTCTAATATTTTTTCCCGTAGAAAATAAACTAATGTAATATTTTGAAAAGCTACTTTTATTAGGTACTCAAAAAATCAAACATCACGACTATTCCGGGATTCTAGATTTTCATTCGAATATTTTTTTTAGTTATCGTGTGTGTTGAAGTACAAAGCGATGATTTTTTGTAAATTTGCTTATTCGAAAATCGAAAAAAAAGCCCTTGATTTCGAAACGCCCGGGCCGCCCCTAAGTGCATTTTTTTCATCGAGTTTATTCACAAAATGCAATAAATGCCCGGTTTCAAGTGATTTCATTAGACATTTATAGGTTTAACAACCAGACATTTTATTAAAAATAAAATGTATTTCAATGATATTAGGCCATTTGTAGCTATGTACATTTCGTTATAACACATACAGAGATACATAAATATTATATTCAAAACTTTGAAAAAGTCGGTATTTTCATTTCTAAGATCGTTTACTTCATCTCCACTTACTCAATGAGACGTGCACACGTGCAACATAAAGGAATATGTTTGGCTTTCAATCTGATAACAATTTAATCATGGTTCCGAAATTTTATAGGTAACCACAATAATTAATGAAAATCTTTTTAAATAAAAGAGAAACATGGCGAGCAATACGTATTTAAAGAATTTCGTTGATTCAAAGGTATATTTCTGTTCAATATATTATAAATATCCCATGGCGTACGTTCATCATGTTTTATGTAATAAACAATAAATTGTTATATATATATTATACATTATGTCCCTTTTGTTTTTTTGGGTTGGGATTTCAATCGAAAAGTATTACAATGACTTACCTTGCACGAAATTTCACATGAAACTAAATGTCAAGGTGACGATTGCTTAATATCATACAGTTTAATCATTTATCAACAAACGATCAAATTTTATGACAGTGAGTTTGTGATGTATCTTATTTTTTGGGTAGCCTTAGCCGGCTACAGGAATTTTATTTAGTAAATTTTATTCATCTTTATCTAAATAGCAACTAACTGTCTTCAATAAGGAAACTTTAAACTATCGAGAAATGCGTAAGAATCATTACTCGGTTAAACTGAGTAATCTGGTAAAGAATAACATCGTAAAATGTATCTAATAGATAAAGTGTTTCTCTCAAAAAAAAAATTGCACTGTTCGTGTAGGCAGTTTTTTACAAAACTCTTATTACGTTATTCCGGTTATATGCGTCCACATATTTATGCGTGTACTGGAAAAATTCAAATTACCTCATTAGCTACAGAACAAAAAAGACTGATAATTAAATTCAGGAATTTGTTTAGAATGTTCAAAATGTGTTATTAATTAAACATTTTAATTAATTCTACTCTTAAATTATACCATTCATTATTAAACCGAATTACATCTAAGTATTATGTGATTATATTAATGTTTTGAACCAAACCTTTATTATAATATTGGTTATTAACGTTGGTTAATAATATTGGTTATAACGTTGGTTCGGTCATGTAGAGCGAATGGATGATGAAAGAACGGCTAAAAAAATATATGATGCGACTGTGCCTGGATGTAGAAGTCGAGGAAGGCCGAGAAAGACATGGCATGATCTAAAACAAGTGCTTGAAAGTGGGCATGTAAGATGTCGGAATAATCGACGTGCGTGCATGAGAAGATGTATGAATGTGGAGGAAGCAAGAGAGAGAAGTATGCCAGGACAGAGTGGTGTGGCGTTCTATCCTCTCTGCCTACCCCTTCGGAGAAACGCAGATATGGTATGATGATGATGATGAAAAATGTACCTACTCGTATTAACATTAAAAAAAACGCAAAGTAAAATCTTATTCATCGATTCCTACATTTTTTGGACAGTTTAAAAGGAAAGATCTATATTGCACGATGTGGATATGTATAAGTTATTATGGATGACGCATTTTTCTAGTAGGAAATAAACCAAGGCAACTGAAAAGTCAAGACCATTGATATGGATTGTCGATGGGAGAACATTGTAGTTATTAGCGACCACACCTCTACTATACATGGATAGATAATAGACATGTAATTTCCCAATAACTGGTACTGGTAAAACACAGCTAGTGTTACACCAGTCACCTTCATAGCGTGAAATAAGGAAAAAGTAAGGCGATTACCGTTAGGATTAAAGCAGGGCTGCGGAGTCGGAAGTAATTTTGGGATTTTAGTCTTTGTTTCTAATTTGGGATTTTAAAGTTGGAACAATTCTAGGCGTCTGCCTGGAGTCGAAGATAGTAAAGTTGGCGAATTAAAATTTCAAAACAATTTAGGTCTTCTGAATTGAGGTCGATATTAATTTTAGGCTGCACAGGCTGGGTCGAAGATTGAAGCAATTCTGGGCTTCTGAAGCCGAAGACAGCCATAATTTGGACAACTAAAGCCAAAGGAAAATGTAACGAATTTAGGTATTTTAATGTCACTCAGGAAAAACTGAAGTCGGAGTTTGAAGCAATTTGGACTCATAAAGATTTAAAGTTAAAAACTATTCTGGAGTCGAAGACAGATGTAGCTAGGTAATTTGGGCAACTCATTCTAGAATCTTCTCAAGTATAAGTTGGGAGTCATTTTATGATTCTCAATTTTTAGCGAGATTCAAAGGTAGTTTTTAATTTAAGTAGCTACTTTGGTTTGGCATCTAAATAGTTTTGCATCATTTCCTGGACATTTTGATCTCTTTCTCTGTATCTCTCTTACATGCAACACCCTTACTCGTAACCTCGCACCTATGTATTATATACTGTGTAACACAACTCGATGTACAAGCGGGAAATCAGTGAATCTACATCATATTTGGAGTCGATTTTGAAGAATATTTTTTTAAATTTGACCCATAGTTTTCGAGAAAATTGAGTAAGAAGCTGATTTTTTTTCGAGATTTTTTTTTTCAAACTGCCATCAAATATAATGTATTTAGTCAAATTAATATTATCTGTAAACAAAACAAAACGAAAAACCGCATTATAATAAGAATTTTGTGTTTTACTTAATCTGCAGTACCTACCTACCTACCTAATCTGCAGTACCTACCTACCTACTTAATCTGCAGTACCTACTTACCTACTTAATCTGCAGTACCTACCTACCTACTTAATCTGCAGTACCTACCTACCTACTTAATCTGCAGTACCTACCTACCTACTTATGAGAAGAAAAAAAAATGTTCAACTCAGATTCAAAAGTCACATTACAAATTCGACTCCAAATATGATGTAGATTCACCAGTTTCGGGTTGTACTGCGAGTTTTGTTACACCATGTATAACAAATTATGTTTACAATCGATTTATTTTATTTATAAACATATTAAATGTATGTATGTAACTAGACGAGAGTAACCTATGGGTATATAGACATTGCAAAATACTAAAATAAGGACTGTTGTATCTAGCGCCTGGTGACTATCCAAATGTAAAATACCGCATCGTTCACTATTTTCTCAAGATTTATTACCAGTCGCGTCGCGTCGGTAAAACGTTGCAAATACGAGAAAATATATAAAAACTCCCACATCGTAGAACTAATCACTCATAATGTAATTTTGAAGGCATAAGACATAACGTAATTATTATTTTAGCAAGGTTGTTTGTGACTAATTACATGTGCATCCAGTGATTATGAAATATTGATAAAGTCATGTTAGCCACCCACAACTACACACAAAGTAGGCATAGAAAAAGCCAATGAAAATGTGTGGTAACATTTCACAATTCCTTTCTTCTATTAGATGTAGGAGAATTATTCACGGCTGCAATGTCACATTAATCATAGGCTAATCATTCAATAATGTTGTAGATATTAGCAAAACAAAAAATATGTATTATTATTTTGGGTCAACCTGCCATGTATAACAAAATCAGGGCCTTCGCCCTTTTTGATATACCTACTTATGTAAGTACATAGTTACATTATAGAAAAATCCGTATTGGTTATGAGACATTTAAACGACGAACGTAACGAAAGGTTACTTCCAACGTGATGTGGTTTGTACCGACTCGTATGATACTCGTACCTAAGAGGAAGTACATTATTTTTACTTGATCATTATTCACATTCAGTAGCCTTCTACTCGCGTTTAATATATTTATATGGAATTAAACCAGTATTTAATTTTACTAATAAATAAACTAGGAAATGAACTTTTTTGTTTTAAATTGCACACTAAACTAGATGTAATTAGTGTTGAATAAATATCAAACAACTTGTAGTTGGGTTATGAGAGTGGATATTAAATTACTTCATAGTAATTATTTTATGTAAAATTTTACGAAAAATATTAAGGCAACAATATTAGTTCATAAGTCAAATCATCTGAAACAGCTCAGTCATTATAATATCTGGTAATGCACTGTTTCTATCTGAATAAATAATAATGTAATCTTTAAGCATTGTCAATTATTACGTACATAAATTGAACCCACACCTTTTTATAACTGTTGTAATCGTGTTGCAATCCCTAACATTGTTATCGTAGTAATATTGTATTGTGGTAACTGTATCCATAGGTAAGTCAGCTGGGTAGGTTGGTACCTACGAGTAGATAATACGCGTAGTCTGGGAACAATAACAGATGACTCCGCGTGAGAAAACACTTTTTCGGAGGTGCACAGAACGCAGCGTTGCCCAATACTTTACTCCATTACGCAATAGGTAGAAATTGCAAACTGCACGAATAACAGTCCTGCATTCCTATCCGAACACGCAGAGCATGTCTCAAATATTAGGAAGCTGACCCATTTAACGTAACGGCTACAATACACGTAAAAACTGGCTAGACGAGAATAATGCCCTCGAGTCGGGTTTTCAGAAACGTACTTGAGTGTCGCGCTGGCTCAGGTATGGTATCCGTTCGTCACTTTCACGGAGTCGACTCTTGCGGCCAGGATGGAGACACCAACAGCTTTTTGCTGGCATGGCGGTTTCCTTACTACACCGCACCGCCAGCCGAGAGACAGACCGAATATCGAGTTGTTACGTGACGCGAGCCCTTCAGTCCTCAGCGCAGCCAGCCGTTATACGGGTAGGAGTAGAAATAGTAAAGTTCACAGATCTGGCTGCCCCGGTGTACATCCGCGTCTACTAACGCGCCGCGCCGAGGAAAGCATTATGAGTTAGCTCGCATATACAGGTGTGGAGGTAGGTACCTATACCTAGCCCGATAAGCAACTTTTCGTCATCTTATTAACACATCTGCACGACCAAGCCACTTTCATTTTCAATACCTACGTATACGTGTATGATTTGAAAGTATTTTCTGGTTTGACCTAGACATTCTTTTGTATGGGAGATAAATTATCACCAAATTAAAAAGTTGTCTGATATTCAACTTACAAGTTGATGTTCAGTTTTGATATCAAAGTTTTCTTATTTGTAGACATGTTATTATTTTTTAGTTCCTCGTTTCAAATTTATGTTTTTGTGTGTAAAAAAATTGAAATAGTATATTTATTATTGGTATTTCAAACAAGCAGTTTTTTTGGGAATATATGGATATCTAGGCTCACAGAGATAAAACCTGCAATTCTCCATTACGCCAAACATATGATAGGTATCTATTCTTTTCTGCCTTCTGGGAACATGCTTCCAGCTAATTAGTGAGTTGTTTCAAACAACTCACTAATTAATTTCTCGTGCGGTCTTCCGTCTATTTACAAAAATCTGTATTCCTGTCGAAGTCTGTTGAAATGTCATTAATAATAAATTGATGCCAGTTCGAACACGAGCAGGGATGTTGATGAACAGGGATTTAGACAATATGTTCGTATCATATTGGTCGTTTATTAAAGAAGAATCCAGAAAGCATTATGGTATGACGCCTGATATTTACAAACCAATGATCAGTATTTGAACGGTAGAAAATCTAGCGCGCATTTTATTTACCATTGAATGTGAATTGTTATTTCTGAACAAAATACAAGAGTTTAATACCCACCTGAAAAAAAGAGTCAATCGAAGGAAATTTGTTCAAGAAATAAGACCAAAAACGTAATAAAATGTTTGGCATAGGTAACTACAAAATGAATAAAACAACGCACTCACATAATACCTGTCTATTGTCCGAGATTGTTGAATTGCTATTTAGGAGAGACATTGTAATTTCTACAGTTTGTCAACATTTTGTTATTATTTGTATTCTTGTGTTAAACACGTTTTACAAACCGAGTTGTAAAAGCGACAGACTAGAACCGAAGTTTTGTAGGTAAGAAAGAAAAAATTGATGAGAGAAATATTTCTATAGAGGTAATTATCTATAGATAATCCAAAATCACAACAAAGTTGAATGGCAAAGGAAATAATCCGGATAGAAAGTTGAGTTCGCTCACATTTGGTTATCTACCAGATAGATTCCAAAAAAAAAAATTTTAATATCGTATGTAATACCAAATTCCTAACGTTTTTATGTTCAGAGACTTCCGTCAGTGCATCGACTGAAAATATTAATTTTCCATTGACTGTAATTACTCTACTTCTACTGATTTCTTTTCAGAAGTTAGTAACGGTCATCATAATATACATATAATCAATTACAATAATGCGTGATCCAGTTTGTTAAAGCCCGACAAACAAGTTTGAAGTCGAATTATCAGCGATCAAATAATTGTTTAATTGTTTAGTTAAATTTGAGGTAAATGGCCTTAAGCGGTAATGAAATTTCAATTTGCTTATTAATTATATTATAGCACTGCATAATTTTATTCAGTTTTGAGTAGGGCAACTCGTTTTATTTTTGTTACAATATCGTCACCATTAAGTTAGATTTTTTTAAAATTTTACAAATATTTTACTGTTTTTTACTAAAATTGAAAAGGCTTACTACTATTACTAATACTCTCCCTTATCCGCATCCAATGGTGCATAAGGCACTACAATGATACACCAGGAGCAACACTTGATTAAGAGGCATCTCAAATATAACGAAAGCTTTAGTAAAATAGAAGAATTAAATATAAACAAATTATTGTAGGCACATAATGTTTAGTTATTATCAGGGCTTAACCTAAGACAAAGAATATCTAAATCTATGGGTTTTACCTTTTTCCTCATTTTGTCCGCCTCGTGGCATAGTGGTAGCGCATTTGGCTACCGTGCCTGAGGTCACTGGTTCTATTACCGTAGGGGTTCACACAACATATTTATTTATATGTGATTTTCATATTAATATTTCATGCGTGATATCTAGGACTGGTACTGAAGCGTATGACTAATCATCTTACCTTCATGTTATAATATGAAAGAGAAAGTAGTAGTAGTTAACCCTAGTGGAATATTTAGATTTATCGACAGTAAACAAGGATTAGACTTTCCAAAAACAACGATAATCTTTAACTTATTAAAAAACGGAATAATCACGCTTTTTCGACAAAACAACGATTTAACTTTCGAATATACTAACGAATAAAACTATAGTAGTGTTGGTAACTTCGATTATATTTTTTTTTCACCATAAAACCAAAAATTATTACTAATTAATTAATTCATCACTAAATACTCGGAATAATTACTCGTGAATGAATATCACAAAATGTCGTGGAATGATATACAACGGATGTTATATATGCATCGATGCAGGTTGCATCGGAAAACTATAGTAGTGTTGGTAACCTACATAGGATTCCTTATAAATACTTGGAGTAACAAAACTCGTAGTACAATCCCAAAACTGGTGAATCTACAACATATTTGGAGTTGAATGTGTAATATTACCAAGTATATTTGATATCAATTTGTAAGAATTTCTCGAAAAAAATCAACTTTTACTAAATTTTTTACAAAACCATAAATTTTTTTTAAAAAAAAATACAAAATCGGCTCCAAATATGACGTAGATTCACTGGTTTTCCACTTGTACATCGAATTTTGTTACACGGTGGATAACATAAAAAAACACTTTAGTGAAAATAACAAGAAAATATTTATTTGATGTTATCATATTATGGTACCAACCTAGTGACAAACATTTTTTCCCGTTGTGAGTTCTCATATAAAATAAAACTAAAATATATTATGAAGTGGCATTCACTTCATAACTGATGTTAATGTATACCTCTAAACGTCAGTTTTTTAATAGGCACTTTCATATTTTTATAAAATACTGTTTGGTTGATTGATGCGAGTTTTGCTATAGGCGAGCAAGAAATGGTTTAATCTCTCAGATCTTAGAGAAAAACTAGTCTAGAAAATCTTAATAACAATGCTTGCCTAGATTTTTTTTTAATAAGTAGGTACATCTCATCTAAACAGAAAAATTTGGAACTTTTGACTTTCCCGACATTGATTTATAAATTTTGGTAACAGGTTTTTACTAGTGCCTATAATTAGTATTGATTTGGATTCGATTATAATTAATTAAATTAGAATTTTTTTTAATGTGTTGTATATGTGGCAAATTGATTAAAAAAATATAATTAAAAGTTGCCACGAATTATCTACAAATTCACGCTTTTCAGTTACGCTGCTAATTAAAACCTACAAAAAAATAGAGTGCTTTTAGCTGCATAAGTAAACTAAGAATTAATATTTTATATTTCGTATCGCTTTCTTTGTTGGTCAATTCTTAATTTGTTAGTAACTCCGGCAAAACTCCTAATAATTAATTTACAGTATCTGTATATTTCGAAAAAGTTTTGATAATCAGGTACGCGTTAGATTATAATTTGTCAATATAAGAATATTTAACACGTCCCTAAAAAGTTCATATAATTAAACGTGATTCGTATAATATAATTTTGACAATCAGAATTGTTTCACGCACAACGTACCTACATGGTATTAAATCTATTATTTCTTGCTATTACCTATTACATGTCATCCATAATAAATTAAAATAACAGTATGGAGAAAAAAAGCAAGCGAAATATATGTAAGTGATGAAATATGTATTATTTTAATTAGTTTTCTTCTTCTTCAACTTGATTTATTTATGATAACACGCATAAAACAAGTAGATTTAAATTTAACGTTAACACCTTGACGTTATTTGTAATATAATTTACCTATACTTTCTGTAATAATTACGTCTTTTTATTTAGTAGGTACCTACGATTGTCAAATTTTACTTTTAAAATGCGTTTTTTCGATCGCCAGCCATAAATCAAGCAAATACACACTTCCATACATTTTATTTAAGTTTAAGTAATCCTTTTGTTTTTAAACTTAAGAATATTAACGAACCCCTAAAAAAATAATGTTTTCACTTGTTTACAACACTATAAAATTAGTTGCCAAAGATTACTTAAGGCACTTACGTATTTCTCGTGTAAACGTAACCGAAGTTTGAGTTTGATAAGAAGTCATGTTTTTTTTTTCACTTAATATGTGTTTACAATTTTTAAATAGTTAGGTATCCCCCCATCTTGTACACAGTTATATGTAGAGGGAAAATATTTTTTTAAAATAGATATACAAAATCGAAATTTATATAATTTTATAACTAGAATATTTTACCCAGCTGCGCATGCGCTTGGGTGCTGATTTACATACTTTGAATTGGCACCGCATGTATTGCCGATCCCTGTGTTAGTTCATAATAATAAGGCTTGGTTGTTTGATCGTTAGTAAAAGTTAAAAATCCGAAGTAATAGTTAAAATTTTGAAAATTGTTCTTTTCTCCACACTAAAAGTTCTCATTTGAAAAATTTTACTTTTACTTTCGATTTTTAACTATTACTAATGATCAAACAACCCGTTAGAGTATTCCTTTTCGAATTTCGATCCCGCCATATAAAACTTAGTAGGTACATTATCGATTCTTGGGGAAAACTCTTTTGACTCTTTTTAAAGGATGTTTCCACCAACCATCTGCTACTCATAAGAAGTTTTTTTAAATTTAAAGTTTTCGAAAGAGAGTGTCAAATAAAACTCGTGGATTGTGTGACCATACAACCAATAACTGTCGGAGGGGTAAAGTGATTTAAAATAACAAATTTTACAAATGAATTCACATGAGAACCATCTCAATTGATAGGTGTAAAGTACCAACTACAATTTTGAATTTAATTTACCAGGCATAGGTGCATATTACATCTATGGTAATACGAATTTTAAAAAAACCTGAGTTTGAATTGTACTAAAAATGTTATGTTTAAATTGAACTAAGTGGGTAAGTTTCAACCTAACGTAATCCAACCATCATAGTACATACAATTATTGTAACATATTTAATTTGAGTTTACAATTGATTAACTACAGTTAAAAATCTGTAATGTTTAGAATGTCGATAGTGTACGTATGTAGGTAAAACAGCAAAGAATAAACATACTCATTTTCCATGGCTATTATGAATTCAAACAATGCCAAGTATTTGGTGTGGTTATGAGCGCCATTTGTGCGTGACGGTGATTTAAGTGTGGACGTTTAAAACCTATCAATAAGAAGAATATGTTAAAATAATATTGTTTCATTCATTACACAATTTAAAATAGTAACAGATTTTATAAAAACGAGTGACTCAGCTCAGTTTAGGTTGATAACCTTTTTAGCAGTCATTACATTATTATGAGTTAGGAAGGTAATTAAAATGGCGCGTCACCACCAACTAATCCACTCTGCTGGGCTGCTACTCTCTTCACGAGGAGAAACAAACAAATCACCATGTTTGGTGAAAGAATTCAGCGGACAAACTCCATAAAATTTATTGGTAAAACTCTCGAATCGAATTTAACGTGGAAAGTCCAGTAATTCAGCAAACAAATCCCTATCTGCTCTCTACCCGATGCTTGGGAGAAAAGGCTCGGGAAAAAATAAAAAGCTCGGGGTGGATTACAAATTTCTGATCTACAAATCTAGACTGCCCCGTATGGGGACACGAGACGAATATTCACCTCGAAAAATTACAAACCCTCCAGAACAAGGCACTCCACACAGCAGTGCCCCACGCTGGGCAAGGATCTCCCAAGAGAGTCAGACGTCCCTACCGTAAATAAGTTCATCGTCCTCAATTTTATAGTAGACTAGCCACCCATAGCAACCTCACCATAAATTCACTTTCCCAGTACAAGGTAACCGAACCTCGCATCCACAGGAGACCCAAAGAGGTGCTGTCATTAGAATAACTACGTATTTCTTCGAAACATACATGAATAAATATATCGGTTGTCCTTAACGACAATAAGTTTTATTTAATAAAACTACTATTGCTAGGTACTTTAATACTACTACTAGGTCTTCTGAGCACCTGATGTTGAATCGGACACTGCATCATTAGTAAACCACGTGCAATTTATCTTAATAATTTTTATTACACGAAGACAAAGTGACGCTTAAATGCCTGACGAAAAACCGTAAATACGTAAATACTAACCATCGCAACTCGTCAAATATATTGCTTTTAAATTGACAGCTTTCAAGAAACAATAGCGTTTAAATTCTGAGTGCTAAGCGCACAGTGCAGAAGCGAAGAAGTAGTACCTAGCCACATTTACCCGGTAAATCGTCTAGACGTAATTAACGTCAGTTTGCTGTAAACAACGCTGTCAGTGACGCAAGGACATCTTGTCAGAGGGTAGACTTGTCGTCAGTCTCAAGGTAAAACCGGACATCTACAAAAAACCCTAATAAAACAATGTCTTTCCTGTTTGTTGTCGTTTTAGTTCCTTTTAACTACTACTACTACTACTGCCATTTACCTTTACACGCAGCTAATAGTGCATAGGGCACTGCATTGGATCATTATTTTGCTTTTAATTACTACTTGGTACTTACTCTTATCCGTACCCTTTGGTGTAGACGGCATTGCATTGGTACACCAAGCGCAGTGAATCTTGATAATTTGTTACACGAATGCATGATCAGTCTTACGCTTCAGCGCCAGTCCAAGTACTTTTTACTTGTCTTTGTAAATAATTTCAGATAAAACATTAAAAATGGATTCAGGACCTTATACATAAGATCTTGAAGGAAATTTCGTTTCTATCCTCATTCCTTATCTTCTATTATCTTAAAACAGAAATGGTGTTACCTTCACTTTCTACTCTCATTTATTTTACAGGAGAAGTAAATATAATTAATCTTGACCTTTTTGTCACTAAAAAAATAAACAAATCCGATAAAATGGTTTTTACGGTCTGCAAAATTTAAAAAACGTGAAGTTAACCTTTTTTTGCACTTTGTGCGAAGTTCGAAATCCATAATGATGATCATCTTTTCGGCGCCATACAAAACGGAAATTAAAAATATAGTAATGATCAAGATTCACTGCACTTTGCGTAACAATTTAGTGCTCTATGCACCATGAAGGAGAGTATTAGTAGCAGTACCTAGAGCATGCAGTATCGGACCGTTTTTCTGATACCGGTATTGTTTCGGAACGTTTTTTTCGGTATTACCGAACCCCGGTAGTAATGCTCTAGTTGTACCTAGTAGTAAAAGGTCCAGTTTGCTCGGAAAAACTACAAATTAGCTAAGATCAGAAGTAAGATCTGCGTTTTCCCAGTTGATGGTCAAAATTGCTATTTCTATATGTTCGATTTTACATACAGTCCGTCGATATAATATGCAATCCATCAGTAGGTACGGGTGTGTGGTGAGGCTTTCTCATTCTTCTCTGCCGGATGTCATTTGCATCTTACGTCATGTCAAAGAGTATTTACTGGAGTCTTTCGACTTTTGCAATCGTAGGTGAATCTCCGAAATTGACGAGTGATTCGATTAACATCGACCTACTCCGCCATTAGGCTAAGGCGCATAACTCACAAAACCCGCTCAAAGAAACTCCGGGTTCAATTCCCTGGCAGAACACAAAAATCAAAAGTGAGTTTCTAGCCTGAGTGTTTGTGAAATAGTTGTCTTGGGAGGATTTTAAAATTCAATAACGTAATCTTTAAAATCTCTAAAAAAAAATACTAAAATCATTGATATAATCCCCATTTAATTCTTCAGAGGATTGGAAATTATTTGATAAATGTTGTATTTCGTTTAAAATGCGGCTTATATGAAATTTTAAGAAAAATACGTTTGTTACATTGACCACATGACCGTTTTGCATTAACTATGTAACATGGGAAACTCATTAAGCGTTTTAATCGAAACATAAATGTTTGGGATCACGTTGATGCATATTGCAATATTTCGTAACCCTAGCCTTAACTGTGCTTGCCTATTCTACAAGGCATCAGGTTCTTGGCGTCCTGGACGTCCACTGTTGACAATTCGCCGACAGTTTGCGTCGGAGCTGCGGGACGTAGACTTGACTTGGGAGGATGAACGGGAGCTGGCGGCCGATCGCTTAGCCTGGAGACAGTTTGTGGATTCGTTATGGTATGATGATGATGATGATGAATTAATATTATGAAATTTTTGCAAACGCACCTACGAGCAGTTCTGTTTATAGCGTAATTAAGATTTTTCATAACCAAAAACACAGTAAGATCTAAGAGGTCATGTACCTTATGTAACCTTAACATATTACCAGGGCATTTAAACTAAAGCTTGCTAGACTTTAGATATTTCTTAGGCAAAAATATTATAATTAAAAAATAAGATAGCGATGGAGCCAGAGGCGTCTGAATTATTTTACAAATCCGTCCTAATAATTATCTACCTAAATCTACTGATACTTTACTGAGAGCGCCCGAAAATTCGGCTAAGCAGTGTACTAAGAATAATAAATATTTTATTTCTGAAATTTTGAATACTCTATTCGTAATAACCGCAATGTTTTTTTTAGTAGGAAGCGAATAAATTATTCGTAATAGAGTTTTGAATATATATTTTTTTTTGTTTAATAAATTCAATTGAACAATCGCAAGACGATAAATGGGATTATTTTTTATATTGGTTGGTAAACAAGCGAGGTATAAAGAGTTAAAAGATGAATCTATAAATTCCCTCTGAAAAAGTAGAGCGAACGTTTTACGTCAAGTCACTCTCAGTCGTCAAGACAGATAGACGCTCTTCACGTCTAATCTATCTTTCTTTTTCCTTCAATCACATCGAAACACAAATAATAATATGCGTCATAATAGTGCCAACATAATAGAATGGCGTTTTTGGGAGCGCGAATTAGGCCTATTATTATTATTAGGCGAATTACCTGCTTTAAAACTGTTATATATATTTAACTTTACTAATGAATAAATAAATAAAAAAATTAAAAAAATTAAAAAATCAATTTGATACTTTTAGATGAAAGTGTCCATAGAAAAAAATATCGACGAAAATAATTATATAAAAAACTTCAGAATGTATCTAACTAACTAACCATCACGCCATTTCCCGAAGAGGTAGGCAGAGAGGATAGAACGCCACACCACTCTGTCCTGGCATACTTCTCTTGCTTCCTCCACATTCATACATTTTTCTCATGCACGCACGATTATTCCGATTTCTGAATGTATCGAACATAATATTTCTTCTTAAAAGACTGTTGGTGTTGAAGGCGCATGGCGTGACAATGTTTCGTCCGGTGACAAAGTCTCTCGTGTTTCGAGCGTAAGCTCCCAGGGTCAGGATAGGTGCATCGCATTCCTCCCGCCAGGGTTGGGCCGGGCCCGGTGTCGAAACTCGAACTCGATCTCTTCATTCGTCCTCGCCTCCCCCGCCCCCCGCCCGGCCTTCACTCTCGCCGCGCCGCGCCGCGCCGGTCACGTGAGCAAGGTCACGTGGATCGTGTCCAGGCGAAGAGAGATTTTGAATAAATTTTCTTATTTTCACCTCTGGTTACGTCATGGCCCCGAGTAGCACAATAACACTATAAAGTGAATAATATATGTATTATTTCCCTCTCCGCGGAGAAAGTGATTGCTGAAAAACTACCGCAGTAAGTAGGTACGTACTTTTGTGATATGCACAATCGTTTGTTTGCAGCCATTAGGTACGCGAAATTCTAAAGCTTTTATTGAACACTATTACGAAAAAGTATACCTTCAGATACATATCTTCTAGCTTGTCAATACCTTTGTGGCAGTGCTTAAGTACCTATCCATCTACAATTCATAACCGATACAATTAACGTAACCATAATTTAAGTTTTAAATAATAAAATATCAACAAAAGAAAAATGAACATTATTTTTAACACTAGATACATTTATTATGGTTGAAAGTTGTATACTCCGCTAATGTACCACCCCGTTCCCAAAGGAATATTTTTAAAACATGCCTCTAGAATACTACTACTATTTTCCCTTATCCGCACCTTATGGTGCATAAGGCACTGCATTGATACGCCATGCGCAGTGTATCTTTATAGTTAAATACATGAGGGTAAGGGGATACGTCGGGAATCAAACTTGCGCCGCGACGACATTCATGGTTGCCCAACGTGTTTACCACTACACCACGAGTCGGTCCAGGAATACTTCAATTATTATTATTCTTCTTTATTTGGAAAAAAGTTAATAATATTTTTTTAAATGCATACATTCGACGTTTTTCAAAAATGTTAAGCTAATAAATGCATATGTTTTAGGATATTGAAAAATAATATTAAAGTAAGTATATTTAAAAAAAAAAATCGCAATAAGGTTAACTTGTTGATTTTTTTTTTTTTTACATAAATGTCACTGAGTAAGATTTAAGATAAAAACTACATATATACAAATTGGATGTTATATTTAGTTTACTAACTTGACCAACCATAACGATCAAGCAATGAAGTAATCCAAAAGTAAGGTCTCATATTTTTTTAAATAATCAAATAACTGTTTAATTTCTAATAGTTACATAATTTTAAAGATTGTGGAATTCTTCATTTTTCTACACAATTGCCATTTCGGTAGATGCATTTTCGTAGAAGATGTAGGAAAATTAAGAATTCTCCAACCTTTAAAATGCTGTAGCCATACGAAAATAAACGGTTCTTTGTTTTAAAAGAAGGAGACATTACTTTTGGGATTGCCCTAGTGTGTATGTGCAATTATTCTATCCTCGATAGAGGTGATAATGATTACTTTCGAAACGTTGGATTATGCCAACATGAAGCCAAGATAGTCATGATTTTGCATTTAAACAACGGTGCTTTATAACGTGTGAGTACATATTTAAACGAATAATCTAACCCTTACAAAATTAATATTATACTCAAAAGATTAAAGTAATAAAACATGATCATAAGATTGCATTATTTTATTTTTAAATTTTTTCATTATATTAAGAATGTATATTTACTTTTTATAGTTTGTGAAGTATTTATTAAATACATATTATGTAGAAACCTAAAAAAAAGGAACCCTCTGAAATGGAGTCTTCATATAAATTTTAAAAAGAGCCAAAATGGTATATTTAGTTACTTTAAATGCAAACTCAAATGATAAATCTCCATTATAGGTTTCTATCATATTTGATAGATATATTTTCAAGATATTTTACGATTCTAAGGCTATTCTAAAAGCTAAATCATTCATTGACAAGTCATGGATAAAATCAGCAGTAAAGGAAATGTTTTAATACGTGACCCTCGCTAAATGCGGGCTATAAAAATTGTATATATCGCACCTTCAGGACGAAAACGACCTCATTAAAAATACCAATTTTTTGTAAATTCTCAGTAGAAGCAAATAAACACCTCCGTATTTGTTCAAATTGATTTCTTCTTACTTTTCATAGGAAAATGATGTACCTTTCTGTGTTAAAATAAATAAATAAATAAATAAATAAATACTAAATTATGGATAATGTTATTTCTTCAGTACTTTATATATTATCATTATCTTATCTTAGAATTAGGTCGTTTTCGTCTTGAAGGTGCGATATTATGTACATAACCCCCTCAGAATAACATGGTTCCATCTGACACAGACACCATTTTGAGATAGTGAGCTCCAAAGTTTTGAATGCCTGTGTTTCAGTATATAATGTTTTTTTTTTGTTTTGAATATATCCTAAATTTCAAAGCCTTAATTTATTTTTAGCATTATAAAAGATCGCTGTCAGCTAGAAATAGGAAATTTCGAAGAGTCACTTTGTTAGTTGGAACCTTTTTACCCAAACCAAGTGATTTTAGATAAGTGAACAAGGTTCCATCTGATGATACTTTGCGTTACCAACTCTAAGCAATAATCCAATATAACTGTATTCTTTTGCAATGATTTTGTGTTAATGTGTATACTTTAATTTTTTTTAGGAACAAAATACAAAATTTCTCCCTAATTATTGTTTATTAACAAAAGTGTTGAATCATAAACAGAAAAAATCTCATTTTTTTTTTTTATTTTAATCGTTATTCGAATGATCAAATTGAGATGGGTAACATATAGAACATAACACCAATTACGTGGATAACACAATGTACAAGACAAATTTCTAAAGACGTGAAGTGTGCAAACAGTGGTTATGTTATGTCATGTGTATGTGTGTTGTTGAATGTGTGTGGAATGTGGTGTATGTGTTGGGAAATCTGAATATTTAAACGCAGGAGAGGAAAGTAAAGAGAAAGAGGATACCGCCGTCCTGGCAGACCGTCGATGACCATCCTACGGGTGTGATACATAATATTATTTATGTTTTGTGTAAACTTACTTTTTTTCTAAATAAATGTGCATAACGTTATATTATATCAAACAGGAGCTAAACATTGCACAAATCAAGACACAGTACAAGACTTTCTGTCGAATAAACAAAGTTCTGCTCAAAATGTCGTTATCCTTGGCCGGAGATTAAGATTTAGGAATTCATATAAAAATAAGCGAAAGTTGGCTTTACATTTTACTGCCCATTTTGTCTTACGTAACCATTCTAGTTTTACTAAGTACCTACCTACCTACCTACTGATGTCTTCCGATTTCAAATAAAGCGTTTTCCTTATAACTTTTATCTATTCAATATAGCTCGATTAAAATGACAGTTCTTCTTGTAAGAATTTCTATGAAACAAGTTTAATATCCATAACGCTAATATAGCTTGTATGAGACTTGATTCAAACAATCACTTCCATTAAATGGCGACTTAAGATTAATCTACATTAAACCAAAAACTCTTCGTATCTGGAATGTATTTTTAATAAAGTGCTTTCATACATACCAACATATTATTATATAAAACCAGCTTTAAAAACATATAAAACTTAAATAATTTCATACAGGGTGGCGGGAGATTAAGTGACTACATTTATATTTACACAATTGAAATTTACGAAGCAGAGGGTTGAAAAAAATAACAAGTTGCAAATTTATGGAAGTTTTATTGCGTATTTAAAAAAAAAATGTGTGCAACAAAATGTCCGAAACATGGCGTTCTTGAGGCGCGCGCTGAAGTTACTCATCACTCTAACATTTCCCATGAAATTAATGCAGGTAATCTCACGTTTAATCACATCCTCCAAATTGGAGAACGTTCGTGGCCTGTTGACATAAACCTTTGACTTTATATAACTCCATAAAAAAGGAACTCGCTCGCCAGAGTTTTTCTTTGCGACTAGAATACGTCGTATTTAAACGAGCCCTTATCAATTCGTTCTAAGGAACCAATCAATGACGTGATTTTTGGAGTTGTTTTTATATGAATCTGAAACAGAACTGCGTAGTGAACAACACATGGCCAATTGACTTTTGTTAAGTAGGTAGGTAGGTATATACAACGCTATTCATTGCGATTTTTATCATAAAACTTTTGGCGAGCAAATAAACCTGTTTTGCTGGTTATAGTATTTTAACATGTTACATTGTTGGGTTAAAAAATAGAACCAAGACAGGATGGACTGAAACTTGAGACCACTTTACATTTTATTTTACAAGAGAAAAAATAGTTTCGTAATTCCTACAATGTATTCGGAAAACGGCTTAAAAACAAAGAGAAATTAACGAAATTGAGAACCGTTTTTTCAATGCGATAAATCAAGCAAATAAAAAAATTCGGTAAAACAATTATTATTTATAAAAAAAAATACAAAAAAAAGTTTTAAAAACCTGACCTTATGACTTCATGACGTACGAAGTTTTCAAACGGTAACATTTGGTTTATTTTGATATAGTAAATACATTTTTTTTTAAATTAGACTAATTTAATAATTTACTAACAATTTTGAAAAAAAATTATGAAATTGATAAAAAATATATGTATTTATGGTGCTTATGAAAACTTTTACAACAGGCTGGCAGATACTGAAATAAGCACAGCGTTTATGTTATAAGTGTTGATGAGAGTGTCGGATATCATAAGTTTTGAAAATGTTCACATGTTAAAAATTTGCAGAATGCGTCCATAACAAAACACAAACGAGTTCGCTATATTATATTATAATCAAGGTATATTAAAAGTTAAATATGTATCAATTAACTTAATGTTTTCAACAACTATAACGGTGAGGAGGAATTTGATTTTAACCGAAATTATACATGTTTGTTAGAATATTATCTACACTCATTATAAATCGCTTAACCCAGCAGATGACAGGTCACCAGACCTGAAAACACCTAAATCTACAATGTTCCCGACTTACGAGACATCTTCACCTCTACTAAGATATATATTAATATTACTTCCACTCTCTCAGGCGAATGTGTGGTAAGACTATGTATGATAGGTGTACAAATGTCGAAATTAGAGCAGAGTGAAGTTAGAAGTTAAATTAGAAGTCGAGGAAGGCCGAGAAAGACATAGCATGATTAAGTAAAACAAGTGCTTGAAAGTGGGCATGTAAGAAGTCGGAATAATCGATGTGCGTGCATGAGAAGATGTATGAATGTGAAGGAAGCAAGAGAAGTGTGCCAGGACAGAGTGGTGTGGCATTCTATCCTCTCTGCCTACCTCTTCGGGGAAATGGCGTGATGGTTATTTAGTTAGTTACTACCACTACTACCTACTCTCCCTTACCCGCACCCAATGGTGCGGTGAATCTTGTTCATGAAGGCAAGAAGTTCAGTCTTACGCTTCAATGTCTGTCCAAGGTATCACATAGGAAACATTTTTCTGTGAATATGATATTATGGTTAAGGTAGATTAAAAAAACTTAATAGTTAATAAATAATTCTGATTTTTTTCTACACGTCCTTCGTGATTCTTGCTATGAAAATGAGTCAGATCTCGGTCCGGTTTCTCGACCAAGACACTTGATCTTTACAGCAGATATTTGATATTTGTATACAGACGTACCGATCCAATATAATACTACCTATAATGTAACAAGCCGATTCACTTCACCGACCACATGTGTATACTACGTGTTGTTTTCCCGACTACTCGACTCGGTCAATACTAGCCAACACACCGCAGCGCAGGTACCTAATAAATAGAATGTACACCTACCCACAATATTCGCAATATTGACTCATCCCATCTCCCATCATTTTATTGGTCAGGGCTCTTGGATTTTTTAAGATAAGCTAACACTTAGACAATTTGACATCTCAACAGTGACGAGAAGTATGGAAGGGAATATGGATATCTAGGCGTTTACAGGGCTTATGATCTGTCATTGGCCACTTGATGTATTACAACATTCCCCATTTCACCATTTGATATCCATATCTGCCAATTATCAGAACTTGTATTTATACAGTGAAATGGCGCGACGCTTCACATGTGAACACTCTTGTGTATCCATTGAGAAAATTGATAAACATTTTAGCAGAAACCTTTATGATTGCAAGGGAGATTCTTACCGAATTATATTACCTACTAGGAAACGCCTGAAGATGACTCTTCTGCTAAAATGCTTAGCAATTTTCTCAATGGATGAGAGATAGTGTTCACATGTGAAGCTTCGCGCTATTTCACTGTATATATACAAGTTCTGATAATTGGCAGATATGGATATAAAATACTAGGTGAAATGGGGAATGTTATAATACATCAATTGGCCACTTAGCCCAGCCAATGTCAGGTCATAAGCCCTGTAAACGCCTAGATATCGATATTCCCTTCCAAATTTCTCGTCTCTGTTGAGATGTCAAATTGTTATTATTAGGTCATGGGTGAAATCCAGTTTTTGTCTACAAGTATTTGGACACACTCAAAATGTTGTTTATAACACTTAGACTTTTAGAGGACAGAAAAAAGATGGAAAAATCGTGCATTCATAAGAATATGTAGGTACGAGTATGTGAACGAACCAAGGGAAGTGTGCCAAGATAGAGTGTCCTCTTGGTCACATACTCCTTTGGAGAAAAGGCATAATAGTTAATCAAAGAGTTGGAACATGACATTATTAAACCTTACAAATGTATTTTTGATTGCAAATAAATTAAATAAACGAATATTACTGCCTATTAAAAATGCATTCATACTTTATTTCGACGAGTGGATAAGAACGTAAACTAAATAGTTAAGCAGATTTTTAGAAGTTAATATTATCATATTTATGTCTTATTTTCTAAAAGTACCTAAATCTATAGAGCCGAGGAATGACGAACTGACCAGTACTCATAAACTAAATAAAATATTATACTTTTTTATTTCTATTAAGAACTAACTATTTCTGTTGCAAGTTTAACTAAATGAAATGATCTAACTTCATAGAAATAAAAAAAATAAGGGCTCCCCGTATAACGGTCTATGTAGGTTCCCCGGGAATCAAGTTAGTTTCTTTTATTCTCCCACGTCCGTATTTACCTCACAACTTTCATTTTAGTAATATAGTTACATATAATATTCACAGCGAGAGATTTTAACTTATTACCTTTAATAAAATAAAATAGTTTGCATGCAACATTGAATTAATGCGATGATTGCTATTCATATTTCGATATTAATTTATTGTGATATTTAAGTGTCAGTGCTAGATCAGTCCTAGCATTTCCTACTTGAAAATGCACGATTTTCGCTTACTTTTATCCATCCGAAATAAGCTGTTGGCCTTGCTCTTAATTTTTATCCACAAACTTAGATCAGTCGAACTAGGAATCAATATTGCTCAAGGGAGTCGTGTTCCACGCTTTATAAAAGCATATTGACCATTTTATAATGAAATATAAGTGTTTTAAGAGTAGGTATTAGAAAAATAGACAGAGTATTGGGTACAGCGGAGTAGACCTATTGTGGGAATGTAACATTTCCAATCGCGATTAATATCGTAACAAGGATATGAAGCGAGGGTCTCTTTCTCTTTTATGCAACACCTTCGTCTGCCGAGTTAACCTTTTATCATTCTCGTGTTCCTTTTCCAAATATGCAAATATTGAAATAAATCTGAGGTCTTACAAAATGCTGCATTGTGAAATGAGTATTACCGATTGCAAAAATGTGGCGATTAAAGTAAAAGAATTTAAAAAATCTTTTACAAGTCTTGCGAGTTTTAGTAGTTTTAGTTGACCAGACGCAGCGCAGGCGCAAATGTTTTTGTCTGTTTATCAATTTTATTCCCACATCCACACATCCGTATAAGAGGTTAGTTAATAAGTTGCAGTTTAACTTACGTTCGATTTTAGTTGGTCGGTAGTGTAATTTTGTAATCACAACGATGTAGTAAGAAAACAATCGAATCACCAGCGATATTTTGTTAAATTTGATATTGACTCAGTTTATACAAGCAGGTACCTATTATTATTATTGCCCATTAATCAGCATGACGCCAATGAATGTCCAAGGTTACAAATTTCCTACTGACCCCACTACTACCAGTTTTTGTCAGCTGCTCATAGAGGAATGCTCTGACACATTTTATAGATAAATTTATTGTTATATAACACCGAAGTTTCTCTGTTAAATGTTTCTAAAACTTATCTCATCCACCAACATAAGTAGATTAGAGGTAAAGTCACCAGGGATCATTACTAATCTTACTATTTCTAATATTCTATAGACACTTTATACATTATGGAGTTAAATACAAAAAACTACTCTCTAAATGACTAAGTCCTTGGTATTTAGAGAAAACTCCATACTTCCTGAACAAGTTAGACTTTAGTAAGTGTTTTCGCATTCTCAAATTAATTTTATTATTAATATAAAGATTTGATTAGGTGTGAAATCAAATAAACATTGTTTTAAGCTATTTTGTTTTTTAACTCTATATTAAAAAAAAGTATCTGGTTTAAAACGAATTTGTTTTATTTCATAATTAAGGATAACTACGGGTTACAAACATTAAATTAATCATGTTTTCAGTTCTATATTGTGTTGATCAAATGAGGATTACGGGTTAAGTTAGAAACAGTTAAAAAACAACGAAAATACAGATTCAAAATCAAGCAAAGATACAAAAATGTATTCCTTTGTAGGTAAATAAAAAACTTCACGAAGAAAAACTAACCTCATTGAGAAAAATCAAGTTCTTAATATAATTTTTCTATTAAAGTAAATTATTTCTTATGAGTCCCGTCATCATTTAATAATATCTTGTGCTTTTTTGTGTTTCTCAGCTCTGTTTTCATACAAATTTAATTGTATTGTGCTGTGGCCTTTATTTTGTTCTGTGGCGGCTCTAAACCAATACAAACGACATTATTTTCCTTATTTTGTGGTTACCCATACGATTATTTTGAAGTTACCATTGATTTATACTCATATCGATATTCTGTAGAGAATCAAACATAATTTTAACAGTAGATGGTTTTAATAACCATTTTTAGTGCAGTTATTTAAGAGTTTTTTGTAATATTTTCAATACTATTGTCGTTTGTGATATGCAGTATGCAAATTATCCGGGAAATACTGTAAAGCAGTGAGCTAAGCACAATATTTTAATTTTTCATCTCAAATGCACGAATGCAGTATGAAATAAAATAGAAAGTCTGGTGTTACGTATACGCAAAATAGTGCTTCCTGTGAAATACCTACGAATAATAAGAATTTAAAAAATAGTCTGATGCCCTAGATGTGCGCGTATTTTCGCGGTTTCCAAGCTTACATAATATCATAATATTTATTGCAGCATGGATGAATGAAACCACTGATAGTAAGACAAGCGTGAACCACAGTTTGTTACAATCGAGGCCTAGTTACTTGCAAGATAGGATTACGTCGCGTCGGCGGCGCGGCGGCGTACGTCGATATAGATCTTGTAAATACATATTTTATTCTTCCTCTTTTATTATTATTTATGAATATTCATTAATAATACAATAGCTATCATTTGAATTACGTCTGATCCAACAAGGCTGTGTTTTCAGTAGTATGCCGTATCCATACTTACAACTATTTTCCTGTTAACTGTTAATAGCACATGGATACCACAAATAGAACTATATTGGCTAAATAACAAACCAACGCCTGATTACCATTTCCCTGAAAGGCTAGGTATAGAGGATAGGTATTTAATCTCGACCTTATTGGGAATCGATCTTCGGTATATGTTTTGTTTTGTTTTGTTGTTCAGATAACATTATAAAAAAATAAACAGAATCAAAAATAAAAATTAGAGATCCGTACAATTTTTAATATGGGAATATTGCAATACACCGAGTTAGCGTGCGAATGACAAGTCATGCAACCAGTAAACCAGGTATCCGAATTTCCTAGATAAACTTTTTCGCCTGTTGAGATATTGACTGTTATGATATAAAATCGTTTGTTAATGGTCAAACGCATTCCGATAATTTAATAATGACGTTGTGTAGGTACCTACCTCGCTACCTACTACCTACTAATTGTTGAGAAACATACGGGTCGTAAATAATTCACGAAGCTGCTAGTAATGTGAAGTTTTCGCAATAATGCAATCAGTAAAATTGTATTATAAGTAAAGTAGGTACCTACCTACGTATTCATAATGTATTATTTATGCACGCTGACAGGTTTCGAAAGGTCACCATATATACGACACCATAACGATACTTAAGACGAATTAATGTTTTAACACGAAAGTCTTCTAGGCTTATAAAACAATTATACAAGCAAGCAGAAATATTCGATATAATTATGTACTTGTTGAAAAAACAGTAATATGAAAATATGCGATAAAGTAATTAGACACCGTTTGAGTAATTCGATAAATTTATTCGGAATTTATTATCACGGAACCTATTATGTAGGTATTTTCACTAAAAATAAATATAATTAGTTTAGAACAGCCCTGTGAACTTATTAATGTCCATTTATGAGAATAAAATTGCAGTTAGATTGTCCAATTAATCTAGATGTCTAATTACTACATCACTTTCCGATTACTCTATATCATTCACCTTGTTAAACCCTCCCCTACTCAATTTATACTCACTGGCGGTGACGCCAAATAGGTGGACAAGTAAAAGGCCATCGATTTATTTACTTGAATCACATTTTAATTATAAAATCATTCACATTTTGTATATTGCATAAAAATAAATAAATGTTTTAAGAATATCGTTTTTTCTGCAACTTGAAAATTTAAAATTTAAAACCCTAGATATGTTGAATTTTACACTATTAAAAATGGTGTGTATTATAGAAATTGATTGTAAAACTTCATTCGCAAGGATGAAAAATAAATGTCCATAAAAATATTACTAGTTATTCAATTATTACATGTATAAAACCATTTTTTTTTTAAATAATAAATTATTATAAAACACAAACTTAAATTGCTATTTTGTCATAATCGACTGTCATTAACTAAATCAGTCATAATAATCAATAAAATCAATTAAAATTCAGGAAAGGTCAATAAAAACAGTTAAATACTCATTATTACACAAAATAATATATTATAGATTTAGCATCGCAAACAAATAAAAAGAATATACATACCTACGCAATATTTTTAAAAAGCATATGAAAAATCGCTTAGGTGCAAAAATAAACACAAAAATAGGTTAATAAGTAAACGTATATAAAATTTAACAAATAAGTGAAAACATTTTAATTGTAAATAAAAATAACCCAATCAAGTTTTAAAATTGAAAACTATATGCATATTGTATTTTTTTTCAAATTGGAAAGATGAAAATAAATGTAGATTAAACCATTATAACTAAACGAAATATAATGGGATTTGCGAAGCATGCCACCTTGAATTAAATAGTTTTCACTATAACAATGGCAAAACAATATTTTTTACTTTTTTTTGCTTAAATAAATTTTGTTTTTTTTCTTTTAAAGATTCAAGAATGTGACTCGAAAAATACCGAAAATTCAATTATAAAACCTGTTTGATTTTTTTTTTAGTTATTGTAGACAACACTTATCATAAAAACATCGCGCATAACGAAATGGTCGCAATAGCCTGAGGGTTGTACTTTTCACAAGTATTTAGCTTAAGGCAAAACCATGTTTCACTCTAAACCTGTCTGATCAGACGTACTATGAATACCGAATACAAACATACTTACTTGTTCATCCATAGCAGGAGCGGATCGGGAAAAAAACCCATTAAAAACAGCTAGTTATAGAAATATCTTAGTTTTTATTTAACCACTCAACAATTCGCGAGGCCCAATAACAGAAGGAAACAACACCACAAACACCCAGGCTTGAGAAAAACTACTTTTGAATTTTGTGTTCTTACCGGGAATCGAACCCGGAACCTCAGTATCGTGAGTTCTGTCTTGGCCATTAGCTACGGAGGCCGCCATACAAATGTTCTTAATGAATTTTAAATTGGTACGTATTTAAAATTTGAAGGTCTTCAACACTGAAAACTTATTAATGGTTTGCTAGCGAATTGAAAGTTTGATCAGTCACGTTTGGAGCTGAAGCACTTATTCGGAAAACCCTGGTATTCAAAACGTTCATTCGGGTCCTCAGCGAAAAGCAATTTTGTTTCCGTGCATGATTTTTTTTGTTGGATATTCCAACAGTCGTACAATGCATTACTACAAAAAACATATAAAACTAAAATAGAAGTAGGTAACCTTTTACCCAAACTAAACTTTTATAGGAAGTAGCAAAGGTAGAATATTAATCAAAAGTACAACAAAACAGAGAATTATAAAAAATCAAACAAAAAATTACTTATTTACTTAATTTAAAAAAAAATCATTCAATGAATTTTACGTAAATATAAAAAAGAGAGATCTATTCAAAAAATAAAAAAAAAAAACACTAAAATGGAGTGAATGTTTTCCATAAAGTTGTATGAAATCAAGAGAAAGTAAGAAAAACCATGACCATGTTTGTGTGTATTGTGGAACCTAAGTAAATAATTATTGGTGTTTGCGTCAAGACAGCACATTGCAACAATGATTTTGTTTTCTTTCTCTCATTTTATATACAGGTGTACATATTAACCATAAACAAAGTTTTATTTTAAAATCATCGCTTAAAAACCAAAACATATTTCCTAAATAAGCTGTCAAACTTTTTTTTTGTAAAAATCAATAAACTTATTCCTCGGGACTGTTTTCCAGTTGAGAATTTAATGTTATTTATATCGATACTTGAATATCTTGAAAAATACACAATCAAGCCTTAGTACGTCCCTGATAATCTTATCTTAGTTGAAACGTTTCACAGTAACGGATTCGAGTGAGAAAACACTTTTACTGAATACCGTTTTTACTAGTGAGTATTATATCATTCACTTTTCAATATGAATATGTATGTTTAGGAATTTTAATCTTTAACATATTGAAATAAGAGAGTTAGGAAGAATTTTGTGCATTTAGAATTGTGAAAATATATTGTCTCAGATTCGAGTTGTGGTTCCATGGTTAGTTTTGTGGACTCCGTATAAGAATCCTAAGATTCGAATGCCATATACCACAACTATCTAGAAAAGTTATTTTTAACTATTTGAAAGTAATGTTAAAATGGAATATTTTGTACACAAAACTTTTTATTGATTGAAATCTTTCTAAATAAATGCATAATTGTCAGATAAGCTTGTTGATTGTAATATCATAAAAAAGATCGATTTTCTAAATTTATTTTGAAAAGAAAAAATATTTTTTTTTCAGAGGAAGAAAAGCTTCAACCATCTATAGGTACCTGAAAATGTAAAAACAAGCGCATATTTAAAAATCGCTAATCAAAAAGTTGTAAAACAATGGTAACATGATACTCGTAACATATGATCACATAGTAGATATATTTTGAGTTTTTTCAATTTGTAATTCTATCACGCCCGGGAATGTAAATGTCAAGTCGAATTCCACCTTTCCTGTGAAAATGCGACATGCCCAAGGTGATGACGTGCATTACACATATTAACCTAATGAAGTAGATTTGTAATTCAAATTAACCGTAATTATAGCCAATTTCCATAGCAGGAAATTTAGTGAAAATGGCATTCACAAAATAAAACAGCCAATTATTTATTATTAAAAGTTAGAGTTAAACCCTCAGAATGCTGTAGCGAGTAGCGCCGTCCCCGCGGCCATGAGGACTATTGAAAAAAGCGAAAGTTATTCGCTACTGACCTTTAACATTACTCTCGTTTGATATTGACGAGCTACTCGCAAACACATCTCTCCGAGCGGCAAAACGAATAATATTAAATTAAAATAAGTGAATTATTAAACTTACAGCGCTATCCTGAGAAGCATGATGGGTAGTGAGTTATCTTGTTTGTTAATTGTTTTTGTCCCAAAATGTTTGTACGTTTTTGGGTTGGTTTCACTGTGTACTAAACACTCGGAACTAAGTGCACATAATAGGCGGTTAGGAGCGCGGAGCGGAGGTAACGACGGGGGAACTCTTGGGTCCCCAGCTTGCCGACTGTAGCGCGGCGGCCTCTCTCCTCCGCCGCTTATATAGCGCCGCCCCACCAGGGCACGACCCGGGGCCGGGTGCCCACCACGCCGGACGAACGAAAGCCAACTTTTCAGTCGACATATATACAGTCTACCTCTAAATACTTGCGCACAATGCACGAGACTCGACGAAAACGAGCATGTGGATGCTTTTCCTCTGTTTCCCGCCTATTCCCATCTTCTCGGGCGCTCTCCACGAGAAAATAGATCGCCGTGTAGGTACTGTTAAAGCCAAGTGTGAACCCAATACTAACATTTTACCATATCTACCCACTTGATAATCATAAAGCCTACTATTTCTATGCAATACGATTAAATAATATGACAGAAAAAAGGTAAATGATTTCACCGAAAACCATTATTAGTTACGAATTTATTAAATTAATGGATGGTAATACAATGGCCCTAAGTAACCAGACCAAGTGGAAAAGAAAGGCTAATTCATATAAACAAACAGATATTTAAAATATTCTTGTTACCCCCTTTGTCGTTGTGTCAATTTTCTTTTGATTAATTTAAACATCGAGGATCAAATATTATACCTTATTATTATTATCGTAGAACCTCCTTGGTTATAGTTCTATCGAAAGTTTAGTTTTTATTTCGCCCCGGTAACGCGCTGGGCGGGCCGTCGTCGAAGGCTCTGATCATCCATTCGGACCGTTTGGTGACATTTTCCAGCACTATGCGGTGTTTGTCAGATTCCTATCATCACCGATGTCGTTACGAGACCATTGATTATTTATTATATCAGAAAGCGTCGGCGTTGTGTCAGCAAAAGCGGAATTGCTTATTGAAAAGTGTTGTTGGTATCAATTTCTCATTCAAGATACCTGTGTACCTACTATTACAAAGGGTAATGATGCCTAATTACAGGCACACAGAATTTATAAGAATTTTACTAACTAGGAACTAAAAGTAGTCATGTGAAAAGTCGGAATAATCGGCGTGCATGCATGAGAAGATATTATATGAATGTAGAGGAGCAAGGGAAGTGTGTCAGGACAGAGTGGTGTGGAGTTCTATCCTCTCTGCCTATCCTTCTGGGAAATGGCGTGATGGTCAGTAAAGTTAGTTAGGAACTGTTTTGTACTGTCTAAAGTACAATTATTATCTATAAGATTAACTAACTGCCTTCAAGCTAAGCGACCGGCGGTAAGTTCACGTGCATCTTCTAAGTCAGGTCCGTGTCCCGTAGGCCTGATGTAAACTGCCGCTGTATTATTAACAGTGAACAGTATGCATTCTAGTTAGTGTCAGATCGTGATGTCACTACATTACTCAAGATATATGATAAATTTCTAGGATAAATTTATTTTTTGCTAATGGCTCCTGATGACAAACGGCAAAATTGCGGTTTATCGGGACGGCATTATTTTCGTTTTTCTAATGTTATGTTTATTTTATTAATAAAGAACACTTCCAAAAAAAAAAAATATTAAAAATCCTTTGTCTATATTTGATTTAGGTATAATATCTTTACCAAAATCCGGATTTTACTTTTTCATATGACGACGGGTTGAAAATCATACTGGTACAAGCGATAGAAATTCGAAAATTGAGTGAAGCCCACTTTTTACGGGACAGAAACTGTACAGTCTGTCAAAAGACACGCTAAATGTCGCGAGAACAAGCTGGGTTCCGCTCGGGATATAGCACAAGCGACCATCTGCAGCCCCTTAACAAAACTGCTGATAGAAAGGTATAATGAGTACAAAAGACCACTTGTTGTGACTTTTGTTGACTATGAGAAGGCTTTCCATTCTGTGGAGATGTGGGCTATTTTGGACGCTTTAAAAGACAGTAGAATAGATGAGAGATATGACTCTTCTGAAAAACATATATGGCAACGCTACGTCAGTAATCCGATTACATGACAAAACGGATAAGTTTGCTATCCAAAGAGGCGTAAGACAAGGGGACACAATATCTCCCAAACTCTTTACGCTTACTTTAGGCGTCTAGATTGGGAACAAAAAGTTCTGAATATCAATGGGGAGCGGCTTCACCATTTGATATCCGCAGATGATATTGTCCTTATATCCGAGAGCCTTGATGAGATAACTGGGATGGTTGAAGAACTAAAGGTAGAATCGGCCAAAATTGGACTCAAGATCAACGTAGCAATGACAAACGTTAAAACAGATGGAAAAATTCTACCTGTAGAAAAAGTCGAAAACTATGTTCATCTTGGTCTTAAAATCACCATCGGCAAAGACAATCAGACCAGCGAGGTGGATAGGAGGATAAATCTCTCTTGGGCGGCTTTTGGAAAGCTAAATTCCACATTCCGAAGCTTCATTCCCAACTCACTCAAGACTCGAGTGTTCAACCGATGCATTCTACCAGTCCTTACTTATGGCGCGGAAACAATGACTCTGACCAAGCAATCCTCCATAAGTTGCAAGTTGCACAGAGGAGCATGGAGAAAATTATGCTTGGAATAACATTAAGAGACCGAAAAAGGAACGATTGGATCCGACGCCAGATAAAGGTCTGCGACGTGGTGGAGCGAATTGCTTCGTTGAAGTGGAAATGGGCCGGTCATATAGTCAGAATGACGGGCGATAGATGGACGAAACGCGTTCTGGTGTGGAGACCGAAAAACCAGAGGTCTCAAGGACGTCCACCGATGAGATGGAAGGACGACATCAGGAAGTCTGCTGGAAGACAGTGGATGGGGGCGGACCTCAACGGGCTGAAGTTGTGATCACTTATTTATATCTCTGACTGTATCTGCCTGTTGAACATCCATCAGGATTCAGGATGAATAACTTTCTATTTGAATAGAGTGCTCATAACTCTGATTTCTTTAATACCATAAAGGTGCAAGTATGGGTAATTAATATCTACTTGAGAACCAGAGGGGTACGAGTGATTTTTTTCTTCGTGGGAATAAAAGTTTAGTTAAATTTTAATTTAAAAAAAAAAAGTAAAATAAACAATTACAAAGTTAATCACATAATTTCTGATTTGTCGCTTAAACCCGTCATATTTTTTTTCCTTTCAAAAAGCTTAACATGATTTCAAACCTTTCATGACGAAGTAAAAATTTAAATATATACCTACATATTAACATTTTTAAATTTTTTATGTTTAAAAGGCCTCGTCAATCAATTGCAAAACCATAAAATACTTGTTGATAAATAAATGTCAATAACTATTACCACTATTAGCCACACCCAATAAGCCCTTATCAAGAATATTTTTTATCGGCCAATAACGTAAAATAAAAAATCACATACAAGCAATTTTTTTTTATTGGTTAATAAATACCTAAGCTAGATGTACTAAATACAACGACATTGTTAATTCCGGCTGAAAAGTTAAACCGAACGTCTGACCATGTCTGACGTCACTCAGTGCGCAGAGAGAGAGAGAGAGAGAAAGCGCTCTACTTCGAGTCTGTCTGTCTTTTTCTTTTAACCACCATCGAAACAACTCTATATAATAAAATGGCGTTTTTGGGTAAGCGAATTTTGTAAATAAAAATTATTAATGAAAATATTGGTTTTAAAACTTCTTAAAAGTGACGAAAATATTTTTAATGAAGAATGTATCAACTCTCATATTCCTTCTTAGTAATGTCTATTGCTCATCTGTTACGTGAAGGTATGATGATGATCAGTCTTACGCTTCAGCGTCAGTTCAAAGTAACACAAATGAAATATTTTTATGTGAAAATCACATTCTATGATCCTGCTTATAATAAACAAATTCATATGAAATAATATTAACCGGCTATCAAAATCCAAATTACTGAATTATTAATATAATATCAAAAAAATAGTTGGTTATCGATCACAGACAGACTAAACGTGATTATAATAAGTAATTTAAAAATTGTAGGTTTAAATTTACCAGAAAATGATAAGGTACGCTATTCTCCCACTTGAATAAAAAATATAAAATGAGTATTATTTCAAAAGCTGAGATTCAAATTTTTAGTTTTATCGCAGTAAAATATTTGAATCTCTATTCATTCGTGCTGGATTCTTACCACCAGTAAACCAGATATTTACTGAATCACTATTGTTCAAAATATGCCTCACTTCTCAGAAATTCACTGAAGGCTGTATAGGTTGGTGACAAAACGAATCCTGTTACTATGTAGGTATGTATCTATAATGAATTCCTTGTATACGAAGATATTTATATGAATCAATTAAAGAATACCCAGACTTGATTTAAAAAACTGAGATGATCGAAAATATTGATCCGAAAGCATGATTACTACTATTTTCTTAGTTTTTATTATACAAAAAACATTGAATAATCATACATAGAAATGGCAACTTCACACAAGCTCTTAAAAAATGACATTTAAAAAAAATAAAAAAATAAGTATTTTTTACTTATTTATTTACGGAAAAAATCCGTTTTAAATACATAGATAAGCATAATAGGGATAACAAGCAGTAAAAATAAGTGACAGAACATTAAATTGGTGAAGATAGTAACTATCTGTTAGAATAAAATGTGGACACACTCAAGACAGGATCGGGTCTATGAATGTTTAAATCTTGATAGACTTACACCGAAGAAGTCCAGATCCCGTCGTGAGTTTACAATACGACACAAACGTCTGCTAATGGCCCGCGGAGCATATTATGAAAAAAAAATTATTTTATATTATTATGTATAATTTATGTAGCTCCGTTTTCGTATAAATATACCTCAAGGGCGATTTAATAGTGTACATAAAACCACCAAAAGAACATTCCATCGTGCATAGTTTGTATCATATCCCATATTATGGAAGTATCTCAGTACATTGATTCAACTATCGTGACAATTTCTTCTATGGTAGGTAAAGCGAATACGCCGATCTTGCGTGGATAGCCGTGAATGCGGGGCACCATTAACTGTTTTCCGACACTAACCCTTCTCTCAATGTCCATTTCCGTCTCTTGTAAACATACTTCCAAAATATACAAATTCTTCAACCTACTTTAATCTGTCTCCATTTGCTATAATCTTACATACCTACGGGATATAAAATTTATTACATTTTGTTTATTTTTTATGATAATTTTTTGGATTGCTATTTTTTGTATTGTTACTCTAATCTAATAAATATGTTTGACTCTCATTTATGTTACATCTTCTTAAAAAATATACATATTTCTCATTTGCATTGAATAATAGAAAAATTTTTGTTGTACGGCCCAGTAGGAAATCTCATTTCCAAAATCTGGCCCGGCTGCTGAAAAGGTTGGCCACCTATGGTGTAAACTCATATAAAAAGTTTGAGTTTAATTTACTGATGGTTTTGGCTATCATCATCATCATCATACCATATCCGTTCCCTATGTGAAGCATATGGAATCCACAAACTGCCTCCAGGCCAAGCGATCAGCTGCCAGCTCCCGTGCATCCTCCCAATTCAAGTCCACGTCCCGCAGCTCTGACGCAAACTGCCGACTAATTGTCAACAGTGGACGACCAGGACGCCGAGAGCCTGATGCCTTGTAAAATAGGCAATCATGGTTAAGGCTCTCGGGAGGCATACATACTATATGGCCTAGCCAGCCGAAACGTCTTCGCCGGATGACAGTAGATACCAAGGGTTGCTGTGTCCGTTGCCTCACCTCTGTGTTCCTTAAAAAGTCAAACCACCGCTATCAAGCCATCTCAAATTTAAAGAAAATATTTTACAAATTTATTTAAATTATCATTTGTTAACTTTGATCAGTAACTCAGTGAATACCCAATAAAAACAATATTACCCCTTATGAGAACACATATAAAAATAAATAAAGGTTTTCAGCACTTAAAAATAAAATAGTAGAAACATGTTATGTTGTAACAATTGATATGAAAATTGGCGTTGATTTCACGATTAAACCTACAATAGAACACAATGTATTTTAACATTTCCATAATTTTAATTTTTTACGCAATGTTTGTTATGAATTTTGTGATTGAACTAAAACTGCGTGGGAACTTTTTTTATGACTACAAAGTAAGAGCCATTTTCCCAACAATACCGGCACTTAATTCAATATAATCACATAAAACATAGAACAAGGACCTTACATTAGACATTAGAGTCTGTCGACTTCAAAATCGTATTCTTTAATGTCCCATGCGACTTAACTATTATAATAACGGGTTTGCATTGTCCAATTCGGTATTCTTGATCACTCGATCATAGGCGAGTCTCTTTTACTTTTGATAAATTAGTAAAAAAACACTTTTTTTTTATTATTTTTTTTCAAAACATTTTTTTTTGTTTTCATAGATATACATTAAAAACACATATACATTTAAAAAATATAAACAAAAATCCCACCAAGGCATAGCCTGTTTGTGGGTATACTGTGAAAGTCAAACAGTGTGCACGTGGCAAAAGAGAAAAATAAAGTCATGTAAAAATGGAAAAATAACAGATAATGTAAACAAGATAGGTAAAAAAAAAAGAATACTTCGAAAATAATTAATAACGAAAGACGAATATGAAAAAGACAGAGGCAACATTTGCAGGATATTTGGTATATGCATGGTATTTAGAGGCAGCATTTGAAACTAATTTATATTTTCCTTGCGTAGAACTCAAAATACTGAATAAATTGTCATTTAAAAAATTTTTTTTCACTAGTATCGACATAGACGGTATTGTAACTCAACGACTCAATTATTTATTGAACTTTATTTTGTAAAAAAAAGTCAGAATAATAGTAATGAGGTGATTTACGGAGACGTATCCTTGTTTAAGGTAATAACGCCATGGGCGCGTGTGTAGTGTACCAAGTCATGTTTATCATTCAGTTTGTTTCTTCTCTTGACATGCAAGTTTTGTGACACCTTTCTCTTCCTAGATTATGTTTTTCTGTTAAACTGCCTAAATCACTGGTAACCTCTTTGGGAGTGAATATTATCGCGTGGCTATCACAGAAATATAATTTAAAATAAAATCGAGCTTCTACAATGAAAATTGGCATAATATTTGATAAAAACAATTGCACTATTTGCAGTCGGTGGAATATTGCACTATTGCAAACGAAATTCCTATCAAACATAAGAATTTTCGTAGAGATACATCAGTCGATTACCACAAAACGCGATAAACGTGGAAAGTGTCGCCATTATGTTGGATGAAACCAACATTATGGATCGCGTTGCAGATTCATGTTTTTATTTCCACATTATCCTAAGACGCCTAATACTATCAGTTCTAACAAAAAAAGAACACCAAGTTTAATCACGATCTCTCCGGGACATGAACCCGGATTCATGATGCATTGCCATTTATTACACCGCGGCTGCCGCATTTCTAGTGGTAAATTAGTTATAAGCGTAATCGATTTACATATTCGATTATTCAAATAACCAAATTAATCGATTATGCCAATAATAATTGGTTCTGACAATAAAATAATTCGAATTATTCATTTGTCATGATTTACCTAATCATTAATCGAATAGAATTTACTGTGTTTGAGCATAACCGGCTAGCTAGGCCATATACTACGTATGCCTCCCGAGAGCCGTCACCATGCTTGCCTATTTTACAAGGCATCAGGTTCTCGGCGTCCTGGTCGTCCACTGTTAACAATTCGTCGGCAGCTTGCGTCAGAGCTGCGGGACGTGGACTTGACTCGGGAGGATGCACGGGAGCTGGCGGCCGATCGTTTGGCCTGGAGGCAGTTTGTGGATTCCATATGCTCCACATAGGGAGCGGATATGGTATGATGATGATACGCATAACCGGTTATTTGAAATGACATTTAGATTATAACGGTTGTAGTCCTGTAACCGACAATATTTAGTTATTTTATTTATTTGATTACATAAACGGCATAATAAAGCCTTTTACATCAGATAATAGCTCTTCCTTTCTTATGTCAATAGATAAGTGCATAGGACACTGCGTACACCAAGTGCATTGTAACTTGACCATTAGGATATATTACATGAAGACAAGATGATCAAGATTAATTAATATAGGGGTAATTTAGTGTGAAAACCTCACTGAAATAAATATTTTTATGTTGTACCCGTCGGGAATCAAACACGTGACCTCACGTACCTCACGTACCTCACGTACCTCACACGTACCTCACGTACCTCACGTACCTCACGTAACCACGGACAAATATTATATTACTGTATATAGTTTTATATTCTTCTTATGGACCTAACTGTATTATCCTGTCAAGGATATTACATATTAATATAAACTTGTATTTTTTGTGACGCATACAATTTTTTTAATTAATAATAATTTGAATGTGTCTCCTTTACAAGACCAGGGCCGGAATGTTGTAGCCTTTGACCCTGGCTTCGGGCGTTCACTTTCTTTTACAAATAGACTCTATCATTAGCAGTGAAATAAAATTAATTTTAATTAAATCTGTAGAAGTATTCATTCGTTTTTGAGTGATTTGAAAACAGATGTTTGAAAATAATACAAAGGCAGTAGATGGTTTAGGACCTGTGTTGGGTATGTACATACTCATTACTCAGGAGGGCTCCAACCCAAGCTGCCTATTCTATGTGGGATCCGTCGTCCTGGTAGACAGTCGATAGCAGTCTTTCGGATGTGATCGGTGGAGCTGAGGGATGCGTGATCTTATTGACATGGAAGGAGGTGAAAGTGTTGGCCGGCGACAGGGTCTCCTGGTGGCGTCTAGTAATGTCCACATTGTCTTTTGACTTGATCGATGCTGTCGCTCTCTTTACTTACCTTTACTTTGAAATTTTGGCTCTGCAATTTGCTTATGAATTTGCATCAACAAAAATTAAAGTCGTAAATTAGCGTGACTGACAGGATCGGTCGCGGATGGAGATGGGACCGCGACCGATCCCCCTGGGTCCACATGCTCCATATCCGGCAGTTACTCTGACTCAAGGAGAAGAAATGTATGCTATTTTCAGATCGCTGCTGCCGACGTGTTCTTTGTAGTGCTTCTTATTTAATGCCAGCCTTAATTCAAAATGCCGCCGCTGAATGGAGGCACACTTCGTCCCCAACGAAAGTTAAGCCTAAGCAAATCTTGACACCTCGAAAAGTCATGTGCACCGTTTTTTGGTACAGAAAAGGCATTTTACTGATTGATTTCTTTTCACGAGGCCAAACAATCAATGCACATGTTTACTGAGAGACCATTAAGAAATTGCGCCGTGCAATACAGAACAAGCGTTGAGGATTACCTTAAAAATGTCTTGTTTTTTTCCACGATAATGCCCGACCTCACTCTGCGAACGTGACAAAAAAACTCCTACAAGAATTCGACTGGGACGTGTTTGATCATCCTCCGTACAGCCCGGACCTCGCTTCTAGTGACTTTCATCTCTTCTTACACCTAAAATCTTTCCTTGGTGGTCAACACTTCAACGATGCTGACGAGCTGAAAGAACGTAATACCACATGGTTGAAAATACAGGCGGCAACCTTCTATGAAGAAGGCATACAAAAATATGTGCCACGCTATGACAAGTGCCTACGAAATTTCGGAAGCTATGTAGAAAATTAGTTTAACAGTTTTTAAAAAAAAAAAAAATTTTTTTTTGTATCTGTACACTAAGTATAATGTTACAAATTTATCTTAATGTCCAAGAGGAAGGTATAATAATTCATATAAACAATATCAGTTTGCTGAAATTAGTCAGAGATTGAATATAGACGCAGTTTAAAACAGTGTTAATTTTATATTTTTTCCATGATGTCATCGAGGAGGCAATATAAGTGTTTTTTTCATAAAAATGTATTTTATTTTAAATTAAGATCATTAATAAGACTTCTACTTAGCATACTAGTTCAATATAATCAGTGATTTTAATATTTTTGTGTTGCATTTTTTTTTCGTTGAATTATAGTGACCCCTATGTGGGACAGTAGGACTATACACAATACAAATTTGTGATGTTTATAAATATGCGGTATTTTTCGTTATTTCGGGCTTTTAACGTTGAATGATATTATATCTCTTTTGGAAGAGGAAAATTTGAACAATACAATGAAAGAGAGTGATATTTTCTTACTTCCAACTGATAATGCTAATGATGATGTGACAGAAGAAGAAAACAGGAGATGAAGATAATTTGGAAATGAATCATTTGCCACCAAGTATGCCTTAGCATAGTCCTTAGACTGAAGCTGAGTTAAAGTCATGGGTACAATCTTTGGGTGGGGACAACATTAGGTGGTCATATTATGTGGTTTGAACCATACTAGGGTCCCAGCACAATCCTGAATATCGAATAATCTAATTTAGATCTTGGTACCAATATTGTTCTGACCTATACTGACAAACTTTTCGATATTGGAATGGGAGAAAGTATGGTATGATGATGATGATAACACCATAGTATCTGTTTGCTCGAATGCTTTCGGAGTTAATCATATCCATAAAACAGAACAATATTTGCAACAACTTAAAAAAACAATCACCGTATCGCAAGCACACTTGATCCATCAGTGTAATCAAAATATGGGACGAGTGGATCGTACATACCAGAACCTTTCTATGGGATTAGCATCCATGAGAAATAATGGTACATGCCTCTGATTTTACACTGCTTTGATATATGGCAGTTCAAAATGCATAGTTGCTTTCAAGGCATAATGGAAGTTCAATAGGTTTATTGACTTTTTGAAGACGGATCGCAATAGGAAATTTAGAAACATTTATTTTCTAACCAGGACTTAGCAGGCTATCATCACAAATGGTGAATCAAGATATATATGATTACAACAAAGATCATTTTATTGTGGAACAAAGCAATAAAACAAGATGTGGCTAATACCAAAAAAAAATGCCCAGCCAAATGCACAAAATGCAATGTTAGTCTGCACGTTAAATATTAATTACCTTACTATACTAAAAAATAATCATGATGATGATGATGATACTAAAAACTTTAGTTGATTTATCAAAATTAAAAATGTTTTCTGAAATAACAAGCATGTTATCATATTAAAAGTTTATTGTTTTATAAATACCAAAAAAGAATAAGATAAATTGCCATACTTGGACTTTTTGCATATGTATGAGCCTACTGTCCCACATACGGGTCGGGTGATCTCTAAGAGATAATATAACATAGAGGATTTAAACTAAATTTTAAACTACGAAGTACAAAAACGTGACAATAATGAAAATATTATAAGCTGAAGAAATGTCTTCTTTCAGTGCCAGTGAAATTGGTTCTCTTGTGGGTTCTTGTTGCATGTTTCGCGGGAGGTAATTCGTACACCAAATTGAATCGGTCAAGTTTCTGTGTCCATGTTCGTCCGATTGCAGGATGCCAGGCGCGCAGCGCGTATTTTCTGCATGATTAGAAAATAACGATTTATTTTTATAATTTGTACTTTGATTTGGAAGGTTATTGTCCTGATATTATCAAAGAAATACTACAAAGTTATCCTAACACCTACTTAGCCGATTGTTATTTATTTTTTCATTGGCAACCGAAAATTTAATATATAAGTATTTTAAAAAAGTAAACCAATGAATGTAGATATTTTTAGAAAACCTCAACAGAGATAAATATGTCCCTTTAAACAGAAATATAGAGCGCTCTGGCATTTACTGGGCTTGCGAACTGTCATCGATGGGTTAAGCGTTCGCTTTTCAAACAGATTTACTTTATTTTTCAAATACCCATATATATTAAATATATATATACCCTTAGAGTAATGGCGTCATTACTCTAAGTATATACCTATATTGTTCTTCTCGGTTTTTGTTCCATCACCTTACATATAACACACCGCCCGAGAAACTAAAAGGAGGGTACTTATCTATTTTATGCATATATATAATTAACTACGTATATGTAGGTATACACATTAATTAAATAGATAGGTATAATTCGCTTGAAACCCAAATTATGTAGGTACTCACCTACATACTTGTATGATAATGATTGAAAATATAGTCATATATAGAAAACATTTATTGCATTTTTATCAATAAGTAGATCATTTAATTTCACAAGTTTAATAGTTCTACTAAGAAGCAGTTTTGCCGGTACCTATTAATAAAGTATATGGAAATCAAGTTCCGATAGTAGAAGAAAAGAGTGTAGGTGGGTAGGTACAACAAAACATAATAATTATCGACTGGAATGTTCCGATTATTGAACAATTAACTAAAGGTAGGTAATATGTGTGAATTCGGATTTGTGTAGATATCCGAATGGTAGAAATCATTTTTTTATGTGTTAACAAGTAAAAACCATGTAAAAAATAATATATCTAAATATGCAAATATGCAGTACCTATCTAAATATGAGTATGAATATAAAAAAATGACAAAAAAAAAAAAAAAAAGGCCTGTGACATTCCCCGTAATATTTGTACGGGCAAGGCTTAAAGAAAATCGTGGGTCATTGGAAATACAGATTTTATTACCCGTTTGATTATTTAAGGTGCACAGCCAACAATGTCAGTTCAGTCAATGTCAGTCAACAACAACGCTGGCCAGTTCAAATCGGAGACGATTAGAGATAGGGAGATAAAAAGCACCCGGGCAATCTGTCGCAAAAAGTCCATGCAAACCTTTCTTAGAAACCCAGTTTTTAGACAGCAATCATCTAACAAGGGTGGAAATGAAGATGTTCCATTGATGATTCGTTAAATGGAATGTGTCGAATGCCAAAAGCACCTTCTTGTTTACGAATTCAACGCCTGGGAGATTGCTCAATTGACGTCTTCTAGGGTAGTGGCAGTTAGTAATCTGAGGCCTTTTTCTTATTATGGACAAATTTCTGGTATGCTGAAATGCATTACCCGCTTTTGCAATTCAATTTTAATCGGAAGTAACCGAATCTAAAAAAGAATAATTATTTAATCTGTGCCAGTGTCGAAACCAGGAACCAATCTGCGGGAAGAGGTCCAGAGGGAAGTACGGAGAAATTTATCTAAAATTTATCTAAAATTTCTCCTGTACTTCACTAAGGAACAGTTTTTAAAAAACTCACCACATAAGCTGTTCATTATCATGGGATTTAACAGCTTTGGTAAAGAAAATGCATCTTTATAGTTAAACGCATCTTTATACTTAAGGACATAATATTTAAAAACAGAATACATAGGTAACATCTTGAAATATTTTACACATTCTACATTTAAAAAAAGAAGTTATTATTGTATTTCCAACAATTGATCTTAGGAAATCTAAATGTTCCTAAGCATCTTCTTCTTCTTCTTCTTCTGTAGTATCTAAAAAAAATAAGATTATAGAATTACATTTTTGAAACATAAAGGTGCACTTGTGCCGAAAAAAAATTAAAATTGTTACGACTGTAAATAGGTCAAACCCTGAAAGTAAATAAAATGTTGCTTTCAAGCAAATTTATGAAATTTTCATTGGTTTCCTATAAAGTGGCTTATGGTGAACAGCTTGAAGGGCTCGACCTATTTACAGTTAACTAACTAACTAAATAACCAACACGCAATTTCCCCGAAGGCGTAGGCAGAGAGGATAGAACACCACACCACTCAGTCCTGGCATACTTCTTTTGTTTCCTCCACATTCATACATCTTCTCACGCACGCACGTCGGCGTCGATTATTCCGACTTCTTACATACCCACTTTCAAAGACTTGTTTTACTTGATCATGCCATGTCTTTCTCGGCCTTCCTCGACTTCTACATCCAGGCACAGTCGCATCATTTATTTTTTTTGCCGTTCTTTCTTCATCCATTCCCTCTACATGACCGAACCATCGTAAAAGATCTTTCTTAAATTTGTCGGTAATGCTTATCTCAGCCTTGCACTCTGCTCTAATTTCGACATTTGTACACCTATCATACATAGTCTTACCACACATTCGCCTGAGAGATCGCATTTCCACTGCATTCAATCTACTTTCGTCCTTCTTTTTCCAACACCACGCTTCACTACCATACATAAGGGTTGGTACCAGTTGATGAGTAAATTAAAATTTTGTACAAAAACTCCTATCTCATTGTCATTGCTGATTAAAAATAATTTAAAGATAAGAGGTGGGTACAATATATTTAATGTTTTGAAACATACCTGCCATACTAGACTGGAAATATGCACTCCACCCCATTCCATTATTGTTAATTGAAGAGTGTTGGACGATTTTTACAAAGTTTGTACCATGGTGAACTGCAGGGTTATCCTAAAATAAAAATCATTATTGAAAGTAAGTTTCGTTTTTTTTTTTTTGCATGAAAGGTGCATGATTAAAAATATAAAAAAAACAATACAAATCCATCGCTACTGTTCGTTTGTTAATCGGATAACTAAATTGTATCTTCAAAAAAATTTCAGGTTCAATTCCCAAATGATCATACTGCAAGATTTAGTTTTTATATTGATTACAATCGCTTGTATCTTACCCCAGGACAATACTTGGTAATCACATCTCCGTGGATATCTATCAACTCCAAATAATCTGTTGGACAAATGGCTGGAGTACCAATGTTGAAGACTGTAAACAAATAAAGAAAAATATTTCAATTAATATCAAACACAGAATATTTAAGTAATTTGAACACGAAAGCAATACAAGATTAAGTTGATATTTTGTTGAAATAATGTTTTCAAAAAGTTTGGAAAAAATATCCTAACTGTAATGATACTTGCTCCGAGTTTTCTTTATAATTTATCCAATTATCATATAGGGAACTCGGAACACATATTTATTTGTATTTACAAGGAATATTGGTGCGTAAAAAATATCCTTAAATTTTCTAACATAATTTAAGAAGAAATTTGTGAAATCACTAGAATAGTTCTCACTGTAAACCTTTGCTTTAGTACTTACTTGTAAACGTTAGGTCCAATTTAGTTCCCTGTGGTGTTTGAATAGTCCATTCACAAACGGAATTTTCTCTGTAAGGCTCAGGGTAAAGGGGGCTGTAAATTGTACCGGACTGGTCAAATATAGCGCCGCCACACCCCTTTCCTAAGAACAGAAAAATAATCAAATATCCAAAATAATCTTCAAGTACATTACCCACGGTTATTGATTTTTTCAGACTTTTGCACTTTTTTCAAACTTTTTTGACATTTTCAATAATTTTTCACAACTTTCTAAAACAAGGCCATGTTGACATCAGCAGACAAAATGGAGCGGATTGGTTTCTGAACTCCTCCTGAGCTATGCAGAGTCAGGCAGCATCACCATTCTCAATTATGATTCGGGAGAGAAACAATTGTATTCCAATTCTTATAAATAGTTATAGGTATAATGTAAATAATCAGATTTTATTTTTTAAGCAGTACCGACTTTTTTCAGAAGTTGTATAAAAAAAGTCGTAAGATACATGTATATATGGTGTCCTGTGAACAGCATAAATAGATAATTTATTTGTCTTAGAAAATACTGGCATTTGATTTTCAGCTCCGCAGGATTTCCGTACAGTGTATCCACCTGTACTATTGTATTCTTTTATCTGAAATGAAAATGAAACAATTAGTCTGTACTGCCAAAAAGTTATGACAAATCCAAAAATGCAGTTTTACTTCGCATAAATTTGCCTTTGCAAATGGAACAACATATCCACATAATGGAAGCTAATTTGTGAACTCTACCTTTTATTCTCACCATAGATTCTCAATAAAATGAATAAATAAATATGATTTGTTTACCTCAACATAATCATCATCACAAGTATTTGATAAAGAAAGCACCGTAGTTGTCAAAAAAAGTGCAATTTTATATTTTTCAGGCACAGTAATTGTTACATAACAAGTCTCTTCATCCATATGAGGGTTAACTATTTTTCCAAATAAATCTGTATAATTTCGATTGCAACCTGAAACAGATCAAAAGTTGATACTTCGATTACAATTTATTACAAACAATAAACAAACTCTTACAATTTATTACAAACAATTAACAAAGACTATAAATGAGACGATAAATTTATGGGACGACAGGGAATTATCCTGTTTTGCTCCAGGCTTTCCACAGGTTTAGTCATCTTCTCAGGCCAACTTTGAATTACTTAAATTGTGTTAAATCTGTTTTATATTTTAACAGCAACTGTAAAATACACGCTGTAAATTTTCAAGAAGTCTCTGTGTTCATATTTTGATAAAACTTTTACCTGGGAGGGAATATTCTACTTTAAATCCTTTGTGATTTGGTCCATCTATTGCCGTAGTTAGAGTCAGTGTAACACTATCACTAAGTGTATACATATCGTAGCTTTTTATTTTACCACAGAATGAGATCACAAAATTATTGAGGTAATTCTGAAAAAGATAAAGTGAAACGTAAATTATGAAAATGTATAAGTAGTTTAAATCATGCCTTTTTAAAAGATTCCCGAGTAATATATGCATAATTCCTATTAATTTATTATTAATCTTGTTTAGGGTATTACGATATTGAAAAAAAATTCATTAATAATGAACTTTTTCCATTTTGTAAACTGAGTGACGCAAAGAAAAAAAAACAATTGAGGAAAAAAAAAATGAATTATAATTTTCGAAACACAAATACTTGAGTAAATAGCTGTATAAATTTGAATTTGGAATTCCTAACCAAAGAGAAGATATTTGAGATCAAAGTTACCAGTACGGCAAAACGCCAATTTCATATGTAAGGACCTAATATTATAAATTTCGCATAAGGTTTTTTTTATATGGGAAAAATTAAAAAAATTGGGAAATAATATAGACATAAACAAAGGTTTGTAAAAAAATATCTTAATAAATAAATAATATCTCTTATAGCGTACCATAGTGTGTGTGTATGAAAAATCTAGATTACTTCCTCCCGAAATAACAACGCCACTGTCACTTTCATCAATGCGATGGTACTGAAAACAATAAAGAACAGAATAAGTAGAAAACAGAATAAACGGAAATTAAATCATCATCATCATCATCATCATACCATATCCGCTCCCTTAGTGTATATTCCACGAACTGCCTCCAAGCCAAGCGATCGGCAGCCAGTTCTCGCACATCCTCCCAGGTCAGGTCCACATCCCGCAGCTCTGACGCAAACTGCCGACGGATTGTCAACAGCAGACGTCCAGGACATCGAGAACCTGATGCCTTGTAAAATAGGCAAGCATGGTTAAGGTTCTCGGGAGGCATACGTAGAATATGGCCTAGCCAGCCGAAACGCCTACGCCGGACGACAGTAGATACCAGGGGTTAATACGTCCGTTGCCTCACTTCTGTGTTCCTTACAAAGTCAAACCACCGCACTCCTAATATTCTTCTAAGACACCTATTCTCAACACTCAGAAGTCTGCTATTTTGGGCCCTGATTAGGTGCCATGATTTACAGCCATAGAGGAGAACAGATGTGATGCGGACGTTATAAAGGCGGCACCTAATAACAACTTACCCCTCTCAAACCTTGGCAATAGAAAATATTTTTCAGGTCTGTAAATTTTATTCAGAGTAAATAAAATATTAGTAGATGACCTGGCAGAAGTTGTTCTGCCCTCTCTGGTAAGTGACCAATCAGTTTGATTTGATTAAAGCAAAAAGGTATTCATCAATTAGAAATAGCACTTCTCGGGGTTCCGATCAGAACGTCAACAGTGGAGGTGTTTGAACGAGTAGGCGTACTGAATGTCAGGCAACTATATGCAAAGGCACTACTAGTTCATGCACATGTAGATGGTGGAAACATAAAAAATACCATCTACAACACAAGAAGTAAAAGGAGTCAGTTATATGTGACACCTAAAATGAAAACCGCATTTGGTCAAAGAAGTCACATATTTCTGGCTCCCAGAATTTACAATTGTATCCAGTAAAAGTTAAAAATAAATTTTGTCTATTCGCGAAAAACTGGCTTCATGAGATGGGCCCAGAGAAGTGTCTTGAGATGGTCACCCCACCAAAATAGATGTTTAGTATTATATAAATTTATACTACCTACAAATAAAAAAAATTAAAAAAGTAATGTAAATGAATACCTCAGCACGGGCATTGCCTAGTGAGGTATTTCATAGATCTAAAAAACATGTTAATTGTAATATGTGTAAAAATAAAAAATTAAAATAAAATAAAAAATAATAAAGTATGTATAAGAAATGGACGGAAAAGATTGTTGAAGCAATTATAAAAGTTTCATAGCTATGAACCATAATTTTGACAAAAACAAAAAATATATTATGATGATTAAGATGCACAAACGAGTATAATGATGTTTTATTTTAAAATTTCGCTTATAACGATTGTCTAATTTTATCCCACCTTGATACGGAACAACAGGATATTAAAATAAATAAACTAACCTTCAAATTAGAAATCATTAATTGTTCATTAGTACAGTGTTGTCCTGAGGCAGTGGGATTTTGCAAATCTAAATTCAAAACTTTTATGTGGATTCCTTTAGATGAATCAGCCGTGTTAATAATCCACCTACATCTCAATCCTTTAATAATATTTTCGCTAGCGTCATTTGGTGATGAAATTTCTTTAATTTCTCTACCAGCTTGGTGAGATATTTGTCCACATTGAGCTAAAAAGATGAAAAGCAAAAAGTTTTATTAGGATGTTTGATTTAACCACTCCCCGTATTCTAGTGTTGTCGTCTCTCAGTCTAGAGATCCCCGGTTTAAAACCCCCCCTTGCTACGACTTGATTCCTATTTTCAAGCAAAAGACGCTTAGAATTTATTGAAAATAGTATTTACAAATTATGCGCAAATATCATAAGATTTCAAAAATTGCTTTTTATAATAATAAAAAATAGTAAAAACGGTTTTTGTATGAATATCAAGTACCTATAAAGGCAAAAAAGTAACTGAGTGATAAAAGAATAGCTAAAAAAAGTTGTAATGCAATTGTGCCTGGATGTAGAAGCCGAGGAAGGCCGAGAAAGACATGGCATAATCAAGTACAACGAGTACTCGAGTACTTGTTGTACTTTATCATGTGAAAAGTTGGAATAATCGGTGTGTGCATGAGAAGATATATTATGAATGCAGAGGAAGCGAGAGAAGTGTGCCATGACTGAGTGGTATGGCGTTCTACCCTCTCTGCCTACCCCTTCGGAGAAATGGCGTGTTGGTTTGTTAGTTAGTTTGTCACAACTAAAATTTAGGTATGAAAAAAATTATGTAAATCATGATTTGTCTTTGATATGACTTTTTTTCATATTTTATTTTATTTTTGAGTTGGGCAGTGGTCTATCGAAGCATTGTTCGACATCATTCAGACATAACATTAAATATTTTTTATACTGACATGGAACAGTTGCAATTGAAGATCTTACTCCACTTCCAGAGAGGGTCCCATCGGATTTAAACGTTACCCATAATACGTGACTGCTGGAAGTGATGTCATCAGGAATAGCGTCACCACAGTACCTTCCAATCAAAGGAGAATGGAATCCTGGACCATCACGAACCTGAAAACAATTCATTTGTAGGGTGACAGACTTAGGAAGGAGCTTGGCCTCAGCGATAGTGTCTATACCTGGTATCTTACTGTGGCGAAAGTCAGAACTCAAATGGTTAGTGTGCATTGCGAATCGCGGTGCTGGTAATATATCCGATCCTAAAACTACACAATGTATTGCAACAAAAAAAAGTTTTTTTGACAATTCAACTAATTTAAACTACTACTACTAATACTTTCCCTCATCAGCACCTTATGGTGCATAGGGCACTACATTGGAACACCAAGTGCAGTGTATCTTGATCATTTTTTTATTACATGAAGGTAAAATGATCAGTCTAACACTTCACTGCCAGTCCAAGGTATCACACACGAAATATTATTATGAAACCGCGTGTAAATAAATATTTCATGTTGACCCCCTACGGGAATCGAACCCGCGACCTCATGCGCTACCACTATGCCGCGAGGCGGACAACTCTAAGCAAGAAAAAAAAGTTTTTTTATTGATATGGCATGTTCCTGAAATAAGTGTTCTCCTTTTTACAAGACGGTGAGTAAATACAATATGATGATTTCATAAAAATATTCAAAATGTTACTGATTTAGAGCCCCCGCAGACTAGAGACTTTCTATCGGGCGATAGTTTAGTCGGGCTTTTAATCAGTATGAAGATGTATGCAAGTGCGCATACTACAACGATCCGGTATCAGCCGATTGCTAAGTTTAATAGGCCTTGCGATTGCCTTGAAACTATCCTATCGATAAACTATCGGCCGATAGCTTAATAAGTATGACGCTCTTCCACGCGCGCACATTTGCCGATCGTTTTATCGGGCGATAGTTTTCTTCTTCGTAGTATTGCAGCAATAATAACTTTTCAAGACAATATTGTTCCAACATTAATTGCGACCGCTCTCTTCAAAGGTCGTTTATTAACTGGAAAATCATTCGAGAGCAGTTGGCTGACTGTTCTCTAGTCTGCGCACTCATCACCAACTCGACTGTTTTGTTGATTCAGTGTGCGCGCTAGCAGCCCAACCCGACTAAACTATCGCCCGATAGAAAGTCTCTAGTCTGCGGGATACATTAGCCAAAATCCTTTAAAAAAACAATTTTCTTGACAGACTCACCTCTAAATAATCACAGTTACAACCTTTCCTGATAATGGAAGTTAGGTTTGTATTTGATACGTAGCACTTGGAAACATTAAAAGCAGAGAATTTCATTACAATTACGCTGTCAGTAGGTGCTTTTAAAACCCAACTGCATTCCATAAAGGGCTCATACGTGGGAGAAGGGAAAATGTCCAAGTTTTTACTTGTACTGGAAACAAGAATATTTCCTCCACATCCAGCAACTTCACCTGTTAAAACAAAACACCAAACATTCATTTCTCATAATTTACTCATGTTTTCCCTGACCGCACCCAATTTATAGGGCCCAGTCAAAATACCCAGTCAAAATACAGTAAGTATGCACTCAAATTCAATTTGATATTTTGGTCCATTTTTAAAATTATATAGTGATATCCAAGGATGGTAATATCAAAAGTCCTGATGAATGGGACGTGAGATTTATCACACTTTAGTGAGAAACTCAAAAAAGCTAGAAAAAACTTAGAAAAAAGGGGCTTTTTACCTCTTCCAAAAAATATTGTAAAAATAACTAAGTATTTTTAAAATGAGATTATTTTGAAAACTATAAAAGATACAAACATTTCTATATAATTTTTAGTGTTCTATGTCTCTGTTTTATATATTTTTTTGTTGCGTTAACAGTCTTTGATATTAATAAAATAATAAAAATAAACCATGACATGAGGGCAATAATCAGCTAGAAAGCTTACCTGGTGAAAATGTTATATCAGCAGCAAATCCACCAAATTGATTTGAGGAATCAGTAGTGAATTTCACAATCATTTTGTTTCCTTGAGATTTAATAACTGGTGGAGTTAATGATAAATCTCCACATAAAAGGGCTAAACGCTTTGATGCATTTTCCTCGCTTCCTTCAAAAACAGACAGGCGGTCAAAAGAGCAATCCGTGTTGTGCTCCAGAATAAATGAACTGAATCTAGAAACAAATTATCGAAAATGGAGAAAATAATGTCAGAACAGGAAATCACTAATACAAATCACATCCAAATTCTCGTTTACATCAACTTTTGTGCATTCTATGCCAATATCCGAGGCAGGTTTTGAAAAAAGTTATAAAAATATTTGCTTCAAACTTGTTAGTAAAAAATTTCAAAACCACCAGGTCATGTTAGTTTGTCAAAATTGCTATGAGCGAGATACATTTATTCAATCCTTAGTGCATATGAATTAAAAAAGCCCAATATGACATCATAATAAGTTTTTCATACAAACACCAATCTTTAAAATATTGTATCACCTATAATGTAAATTAACAATTGTAGGTTTATTTTTTACAGTAATATCCTGTATTTACATGCATAAAAATAATTATTGATGCAACAATTTTATACTAATATATATTTGTTTCTCAGGTAAATGCATCTTAGTATATGAGAGAAAGAAAGTCAGTTTAAAGTCAAAATTAAATTACCTCAAAACTATCATTTTATCTGGAGGGGCTGTTATATTCCATAAACACAAAACATTTTCATGGTATTTCATATTACCAGAGTCAGGGGACTGTATCCTTTGGGGAGTATTGACTTCTGCTCCGCAAGCTAAAATACGAGCAACACAATTTAAATGTATTAAATTCCCAACAGCAACGGATCAGAGATAAACTCATGATTTGGTATAACTTTACATGAAAATAAAATACGGAAACAGTAAACTGTTTTGGTACAAACATTTTGGAAAGTGGATGGGTAATACAAAGTGTATTCAAATTGTATCACCTACGTTTTTATTCTCAGGACTGGAAACAGATAGAAAAATGCTGTTTTAATAATTCGAACAAATACAAATTGTCAATGGAAAAGTGCTCAATGCATCTACATATTGGGTACCTATCTTAATGAGACAATATTAATGATGAAATGAACATGAACATGCTAAAAACGTACTGTCGATGCTGTAATATAGAGTGAATCCAGGTTTTTGAATCCACATATCTGTGGATAATACCATATTTATGGAGTTTTTCAATCGCACAGTGCCAGGAGACGTCTGCCCACAGTAAATTTTTCGTTCAATCCCGAACATCACATATTCTTGTTCCTGTTCTATGGTTAAATTATCGTATTTGCAGCCTCCTTGACTCTCTGCAAAAATTAAAAACAAGTTTTGTAATAAATCAAGTAACTGAAATATAGCTGGCAAGTCATTTACTACATTTCTTCCTTTTTCTGTTAATGGCTTTATCACCGCACTGTAGGGTGTTCTAGCTGTTAATTACTTTGAAGCGGTTCTATGCACATTTATAGACTAGACTAGACCTCTTTGTGATGGGTGAAAACAGTTTATACACGGAATTAAAATGTTGATATTATAATGAGGTCCAACTCTCCATTATCTAAATTGGCCAGATACGCAAAATAGCCAAGTTTTGCCTATATGCGGCGTGAAACCATGTTGTGTTTTGAAGTCACAGCCATTTTGAGGGCTCATTTTTCCCATGTTCACTTTGAGAGCTCATGACTTTGTCATTTTTGAAGATTAATTTTACTGTTGTTATTATCTCTTTATACACATTTTCATACAAATAAAAATTTGGGGACTAGCTCATTGACGTTATGACAAAATCAGTTTTTTACTGTCACCTACTAGCTTAACATAATATATTTTTGGCAAACTTACTTCCTTCAAGGGAGAATTTAGTAAAATTGAGATTTATGTATTTTCCATCATCTGCGCGGAAAGTGTAGGCGCATCTTAAATTTCTACCATAGGTGGGAAATCCAGGACTGTTCAATTCTTTAGGAGTGTTGTGTGCCACGAAATTACCACCACAAAATGGTTTCCACAAAGCCTGCAGCAAATTCAATAAAAACATTTCTATCTTTCATCAATTATATATTGTTATTTTTACCAATAAAAACATAATGATCATTGAATGTTTTTACACTTTACTGGAACAACGAATGTAGGATACTATTCAAATAATTGCAACACTTTAATTAACAACTGGGCTGAAATTTTGATAAATTGTCACTTTTTAAACTATGTAGTTAAATCTGTAATTTTTATTTTGTTCGCAGATTTATTCGTATTTCTAACAATATATAGTTTTGATCATGTTTGAGGATTTACCTGGAATCCATCTCCATTAATGGCGTCATCGGATCTAAATAGAACTTTCATTTTATCAGTAGAAGATTCAAAATTTTTAGGAAGAGTTCTACCACATTGTCTTCCTAAAGATACCCACTTAGTGTCGACTAAGTCAAATACCTAAAAAGGAAAATAAGATTTATTTCATTTTATACATCCTCATGGCTCTTAACTAGAGATGTACCGACTAGTCGGGAAAGCCGACTATCCGCCCATATTTGTAGTCGACGTTAGTCGGCGACTAGTCGGCTGTTTACTTTATTCGTATTTCTATGCTTGAAAATAGGGTGATTGAAATGAAATCGTAACCTATATTAATAGTTTTTATTATAGATTCAGCTTAACAATTTTTTAATATAATCTAGGGATAGGTGCACAGTAAACAAAAACCTGTTTTGACATGATCGCGTGTCAAATGCGAGAGAATCAGCTGTAAACGAAGTACCACGAACATTGCTGATGCCACACAGACTCCACCGAAAGCAATGATCGGCTTGGTCTTTTTGCAACGGCTTTCGGCTAGTCGACCAAAGTCATAGTCGGCCGATCTTTACTCTTAACATGTGATTTAAAAAAAAACATAGTTACTTGTATTTGTAAACTTCATTATTTTTTCATCGTGGATCATTTGATTGAAAACCAATCTAGGTAATTATACTAAAATAAAAACCATAGATCTAAAAATCTATTCACAAGGAGATACGATTTAGCGTTTGATGATGAAGACAGTTTTTTTTAAGTAAAAACTGGTGGATGCCAAACCAAACAGAGCATTTCCGTTTTAAGTGTCGCTAGGGCAAGTCATGTGAAAAGAGGCTTTTGAAGTTTTTATACATGTAAAAACATTTACAATACGTCCAAAGCATGAATAAGTTAATGGTGTATTTTATCACAGTTAAGTTAATAATTGACATAAATAGCAAAATTTATTTGAAGTTTTTAAAAATCAATAAAAATATCTTTAAAAAAAATACAATATGATGTAATAATTGCTGGACAACAAATGTTATAGTGAAATAGCAATTGTTATGTTCCAAATATGTTCTTAGGCCGTTTTTCTACACATTTATCTTTCTACACAAAAATAAATGTTGGTTAAATAAATATACAATAGGTACCTACCTAATCTTTTAATTTATGTGAAAATTGTGAGATTCGACAAAAAGTGTCAATTCGTCGGCAGTTTGCGTCAGAGCTGCGGGACGTGGACTTGATTTGGGAGGATGCACGGGAGCTGGCGGCCGATCGCTTGGCCTGGAGACAGTTTGTGGAATCCATATGTTCCACTTAGGGAGTGAAAACGGTATGATGATGATGAAAAATAAACTATTTTTAAAGTATATTTACCTCTACAAAATCTTTAGAGCAGTTGGTTGAAGTCTCCAAAAAGAAGCGATTGGTAAATTCAAGCGTAATCCTGTATCCTTGCTCAGCATGTATTTCCCACGAGCATTCCTGACTTGGTGGATAGTTTTGAGGGTAGTTAGGAGAGTTGAATTGTCTGATATTGGTTGTCAGTATGTTCCCACAACCTTACGAAATACAAATACAATGAAATGTACAAGATAGATTAGTTGTATGTTGTAATGAATATCATATTTCATATTGACTAGATCGGGAATCGAACCCGCGACCTAATACATGTTATCACAACACACTGACCACTACACTACAAGATGGACAAACTGTCCATAAAGTACACAAAAAATGTCTGCGTGACTCGTGTGACTGCGTGTATCTTTTAATAAATGCCATATTTTTTATGTGGCTTTTAAATATTTTTAAACAACCTAACACTATTTAAATTAAGAAAAAAATTACATCTCAATATTTGAATTCTAAAACATCAATGAAACTCACCACTAGAGTCTGACGACACCTTGATATCTAACAGTGTCGATGGAGAATATTGCTGCGCGTGGTACTCTATCCACAGGTAGTGAAGAGTTGAGGCTAGGGTGTCCGGTGGCAGACGATTGTAACACATCCGAGTCATGAGTGGACTGGATGGAGTGCGGCCACTCCTTACCATCAACTCTTCCTCGTCACAAGATTGGCTTCCAAATTTGGTGCTACCTGATGTCACCTGAAATATCAAACAATAAAATCAATTAAGATATTATTGATATCTCAACAGAGACAGAGAAACTCTGAAAACGAATGTGGGTTATCTAGCGTTTACAGGGCTTATGACCTGTCATTGGCTGGGTTAAGTGGCCACTTGATGTATTACAACATTCCCCATTCCGCCCATCATCTGACAACCATGTAGATAAGCATTTTTTGGCAATCTAACTTTATTGGTGTAGGTAAGGTTCATCCGAACTTGATTACTTACTAGAAGACGCCTGAAGATGTCTCTCCAATTTTTATTTGCTTTTTAATTTTTACCAGTAAATATTTTTAACAATATTTTGAATGAATACAAATACTTTTAGACAAATTACTGGATTATACCCATGCTGGGCTGATTTCAGATATTATTGATATGGGGAATGTTGTAATACATCAAGTGGCCACTTAACCCAGCCAATGACAGGTCATAAGCCCTGTAAACGCCTAGATAACCCACATTCGTTTCCAGAGTTTCTCTGTCTCTGTTGAGATATCAATAATATCTGATATCAGCCCAGCATTGGTATAATCCAGTAATTTGTCTACAAGTATTTGTATTCGTTCAAAATGTTGTTAAAAATAAATTAAGTTCACTTCGGTGGCTCACAGAGTATTTCCAAAAGTTAATGCAAGCTGGTTTAAAAGTAGCAAAGTTAACAGATGATGGCCCAGTGGTCGCCGTCTCAGAGTCTAGAATCCTCACTCTGCCACGACTGTAATCATCGACTATAATTGGGCCTCCTGTTGCTCGATCACAGATCAGTACCGACTCGGTAATAAGCGACGTGATAACGATTTCTTACCCATGGATGTTTAACGTTTTCGCGATCACAATGGAACACGCGTTAAAAGTTATCGATCGGGATTATTAAACGAGCTTATACTAGTCGCGAGCCATTTCCCGAGATATATCTTATTCGCACAAATCTTCATTCAATCTTTATTATAATTTAGCCGGTTTTCGGCAAGCCAAATATTGAAAAAAGCAGTCGACATAATAAAAAATCCGACAAGCGCGATGATTTGACGTTTGACGTATGGCCGTGATATAGCGTAGTTCGGCTCCGCTCGGCTCAGATCGTCAATGTTCGGGTCAGCAATCGCGGTATTGAACGGTATGTCATTGTGATCGCTCAAATCGTTAGCGTTAGCACGTGAATAGCACGCTTTTAACTACGTCGATAGTTATCTGTGCTTGAGCTACTGGCTTGTAGAGGTATTAAAAATATTATATTGAGCATGTATGTAATAAAGTGAACTAATATGGGCAAAATAAGAAGAAGTGATGGGGGAATGACAGTGTGCGTATTAATGAATTTGTTTCAAGAAGAGGGCTTAAATTACCTTGAAATTTTGACCTGGTTCTGTAGTAAAGACCCATGCACAGTATATGGGTCCCACAGTGTTCCTTAGATTAGTTAAAGAAAATATGTCCGGGTCATCCAAATTCGTTATTAAACCCCCACAATTGTGGATTTTATATTCCAGGCGGAATCTCACCTTCTTCGAAGCTTGAGAAATCTGAAAAAGAAATGAGGCACGTAAGAAAAAATAATAGTAGCGATAGTCCAAAATTACAGTTTATGAGATAATTACGAAAAAAAATCTAATCAAAACGATTTAAGGCATTATTCTTCTAAGACACCTATTCTCTGCACTCAGAAGTCTGCTATCTTGGGCCCTGGTTAGGTGCCACGATTCGCAGCCATAGAGGAGAACAGGTGTGATGCAGGAGTTGTAAAGGCAAAGTAAACATCCGATCTCCAGACAGCTTTCATACTGTTGAATGCGGCGCCCGCTACTCCAAGCCGCACTCCTAGATCTTTCTGAACTCTGCCGTTTTCTGTCATGTATGCTCCCAGGTATTTGCAGCTCTCGACCCTCTCGAAACTCGTAGTACAACCCGAAAAACTGGTGAATCTATATCGTGTTTGGAGACGATTGTTTAATATGACTTTTTAATCTAAACTTGAAAAAAAAAATATCCCAAAAGTTTTCATAAGTACTTATGGCAGATTAAGTAAAATTGCTCAAATTCTTATTAAAACGCGTTTTTTAATTTTGTTTTCTTTATGGATAGTATAAATTTGACTAACATGATATTTGACATCAATTTACAAAAAAAAAAATCGAAAAAAAAGCAACTTCGTACTCAATTTTCTCGAAAACTAAGAGTCGATCCAAAAAATTTTATCCTACAAAATAGACTCCATATAATATGATGTAGATTCACTGGTATCCGCTTGTACATCGAGTTTTATTTCCGGTATATGAGGGTAATCCAAAATTAAGGTTTCCTATTTTTTAAATAAACAAATAACCATTTATTTTTTATAATAGTTAGATGATTTAAAGGTTGAAGAATTCATTATTTTTCTACATAATTGCTATTTCAGTAGATGCATTTTTGTAGACGCCGTGGCAGTCTAACAACCCTATGTCTTTGAAATTCAAAGTTTGTGCAGTTATTGAATTTTTTATAAACCCGGTTAAAATCCATCGCCACGATTATCATACACAGGATGTTGATGGAAAACTTGAAATATCGGAAGATGTGTGCAAGATTGGTACTGTGTGTGCTGACAGATACCAGTACAGCATATGCCGAGATGAGGTTCAACACTTTCTGAAGGACGTAGCGACAAACAATTATGACATGAGATTGTAAAACTGAAACAGCATCTACTAAAATACATCTATCGAAATGGCGATTAAAAAAAGATCTTCAACCTTTAAAATAATGTAACGATTGTATAAAAATGGTTGTTTATTTATTAAAAAAATAATAAACTTTACTTACCCTAGTATATACCAACATCGAGCAGAATATTGCTTGTTTACAGAATTGAACTTTCTACAATATTCATTTATTATAAGTTATCCCCAAGGAATGAAAAAAAATAAGTATGTAAATAAATGTGTATTACCGTCACTTGAGTATTCGGGTAAGGCGAGACAACAGGTATCGGAGAAGAATAATTGAGACACAAATCTTTCAGTGAGCCAACGGAACCTGAAATAAATTAGCTTATTAAAACATATTTATTTAGGATTGGTAATGTTTACAAGATAAAAAAATAGATAGTCAATATATATTAACCCATTTGTTTACGGTTCAGAAGTTTTTAGTAAAGGTTCAAATCGTTTGACTGTCTGACTTGAAAAGACGCACAAATATATGGCGGCCGATCACTCAGGGAGTATGTGAGGTCCATATGTTGCACGTAGAGAGCAGATATATTATGATGATGAAATAAAGTCAAGCCAGCTTAGGTTTCAATACGCAGTGTATAAATAATTGTATTTTAAACTGCCAAAGGCATAATTTAGATGGGTAATGTGTAAACGCATTGAGAAATCTTCAGTCGATAATAATTTATGTTTTTGTTTGTAAACTACAAATGCTTGCATTCTATCTAGAGTAACTGTTCAATCTATTGAGACTATTTTCTATAAGATTTCCATTCAGTTTATGCAGGTTAGAATGTTGTGGGAATAAGGAAAGATTCGAAAGGATAGGTCTTACCTTTAGTTGATAATCAAAGGATGCTGTGATGTAGTCTTGAATTTCTAAACTAGTGCGATACGTGATAACGAACAAGGACTATGAAATTGTTGCACTGACAGGCAAAGACGAACTGACTTTCTCTTGGTGTGGTAAAGATAGATACCGAAGGAAAGGATCAAGATGTAAAGGAAATTGATTGATAGGTATACAGCTAAGAGTATCAAAAGAATGCTGATTTGTACGAAACATTAATCTACATAAATAGTTTTTGTCGTATTTTAAATCATAAGCCTTTCATTTCTACTGTCTGTTGTGCTTATTTGAAATGATTTATTTGTGCTTCTGATTTTTTTGCCCTATCTTATCTCTCAATTAAAATGTTTAGAGAGCTTCATGCTGAGTCTTGTATGGTGAATGCTAAGGATGTTCCACGGAACACGAAGTCTTTTATGTTACGTTACCCATCTAAACGAGTCCTTGCTCTTACTTTGCTTAACAGTTATTCTTGAAACAGCAAATCCACAGATCGAAGCAGTAGTGTATCCAATTGCCACATCTTTAAATACCAAAGCGAGTGTTTGGTGTTCAAATGATCCATTTGGTGATTTGTGAATGTATTCGCAGTAATATGTAGAGACATTTTTTTGTGGCGGTAAAATTGTTCCTTCATTTCCAGAATGTCTCTCCATCGCACACTGGAAATAAAATAATATTTGAAATAAAAATTTTCCTTCTATAAAATGTTGTTTAAAATAAAAAAATTCACAAGGATTTTTAGGGAAAACTGTACATACAATATGTTGCAAATGCATTTCATACAGGCTTTTGGCAATGCTTATTTTACCATATACGCCCACAAATTAAAACCGATTTAAATCTTTTATTTATACAATCTGAAAAACTCGCTTCAAGATCCATAAGAGCTCATTTATACTAAGAAATGTGATGGCGCAATAAGTAATATTCATACAGACATAAGACGAGAAGAAGAAAGTCATTAAACTATGCATTTTTTCCAAGTTCATCTAAATTTTAGTTTGCAAACTAGAAATTAGAAAAGTTTGGTAAAAATTCAGGACTAACCTATTCCACAAAAAATTAACAAGCCCTAAAATAAAATTCGCAGAGAAAATATTAAGATTGCGCCTCGATGGAAAATGCACACAATAGGCACCGAATCGAAAGAGGGTATCCACAGGTCAAATCCTCTGACTTATATTTACATCAGATCCATCAATTCCAGCCTGTTGTTGCCCACTAACACATAGGACATGTGTATGCGGTTTTTACTCCTTCCACTGCAAAATACCTACACGTATATAAAAATAGATCCCTGCAGATCTATTGGTCTCTGGGTGCCTATGGTTTGTCGAATTATAAAATACATCTGACATCTTATTACATACAAAAAACGTTACAATATTACGTCAACAAATTTGAGGGAAGGGATTTAGAAAGAGTTTTGAGAGTTAATATTTAATTAGTTCAAAGTTGGTTAATTTTTAACAAAGAGAGCAAGTAGCCAAAAAAATGCTGACGTAATTTATGGACAGCCCTATATAAAACAAATAACAAGAATACGTAACAAAAATATTGAATCGAATGCAAGATCTGCAGTAAATAATATTAATTACATGGAAATGAGTGTAACATTTCTTATGAGAAATCACAGTATGATACGAGAGTCAAAATTAAACACCGACTACATATACACCGTTTCCCACGATGAGACCCGCGAAACTCCAGAGGGTGATTATTCATGATATTCTGAGAAAAAAATCTTAATAAAGTTTTTCAAAAAACTCAATTCTAATTTCTTAAAAAAAATGATTAAAAATATGAATAAAAATTCACGCGTGTAATACCGTCCATTTTTTGAACTGGCTAACACCACGTGACCTGCACCAATTTCAGATATGAAATTCGAATTTTGAATGTCCGCACAAGGCAAGGCGTGGTGACCAGAGCGGACCCCCACTCCTCCCCGCCCACCGCACCCCCGCCACCGCTAGCATTTCAAACAGAAGCCAGTATTACATAGTCGCTTTTTATTATACTTTTTTTAAATTAATTATTTAAAAATGCCCGGATCAAAAAACTTTATAAGGATTTTTTTCTCAGAATACCATGAACAATCACCCTCCGGAGTTTCGCGGTCTCATCGTGGGACACGGTGTATAATGCTTATTATAGAAAATAGCGCCAGTGTAAAGCTCCAACATAAATAATATTATTTGACTTAGTATTTGAATGAGTTACTTTGTGAGTCTGTCACACTATTGTACAGTCACTGTGTTATTGTTTATTTTATTAGGGTTGACTTAAAAAAAACAATTAAAAAACTTTTGGTTGTCTGTAAGTCGGTTTACGGACGATAATTTTACGTGATAACGAAGAAAACATTGATGAAAAATAGCATACTTTTATGAATAGAATTGAATTATTATTACTGAATTATCATTATTTTGTATAATACAAAGCAGGGGTTAATTGAAAATTACAATTTTTTCCATAAATTATCATTTTATGCACTCGTTAATTTCACTTTCACTTTGTAGCTTGTGTGCTGCTGCTGTCTCCCTTCCACTCGGACACATCGGCCGATGGAGTGGAAGAGAGATAGATGCGTCACAAACCGAACGATTAGGCCGATCGTGCCTCTCTATCGCTTGTTCCGCGCTCTCGCTTGCACACTCGGCTCAGGCGGAACGTGACAATGAGTCATGCTTTTTCGTGTGTGCAGCCGGCGTTCATCGATTTATTAGACGTTATCACGCCAAAAAATATGGTACAGTGACTATAACAGTTACACTTAAAGTTCGATTCATGAAACAATAACAATGGGGGGGGGGAACAACTCATAAACATTAAATTTACGTTTATAGCATTTTTTAGTTGTACATATCGATCCTTCGAGCTACAAATGTAGTAAGAACCAAAATTCTTTTAGGCCAAAATGGCTTTTACGACATTTGTTGTTGGAAGGAATGTAACTACACTTGTAAAACATAAAGGTGCAAAAATACATAATATACAAAAATAAATATGCAAATTTTCATTCATAACAGTGATAA